>APFE030830275.1:0-15932 GCA_000404065.3 Pinus taeda | reverse complement strand
GTTCAACCCTCACGTTATAATAGCTTATAGGACTAAACCTTTTATTTAGGTAACCTATAGGAAGGTTGGAAGGTTTCTTAATTGATTGACATGTGATTAACTGAAGGAGATGAAACAACCTTAGAAAAGCTTTCTATAACATAGAAGGTGCTTAATTTGCTTGTTACTATGCATCCTATCTCTTTTTTGCACATTATGAAGTGAAACCTTGCCAATGAATGGAACCACTTCATCACAACCTGCAACGGAAATTTCTTTCAAGTTTGTCTATTTACGAAACTTCATGGTCTTTGTGTTCTTATCTCAAACTTGTACTTATTGAATCAGCCTAGGAGTGGTGTTGCAAACCACATGCAGTCTCAAAATCCTCCCTGTTGGATCAGCCTAGGAGTGGTTCAACTATTAAAGTGGACTATTCAAGTTGGTTGCCTACATAAATTTACAACACTCCAAGGTCATGGATATAAAATCCTTTAACCATGCATGCAATACTTTTTGATGCTTCATCAACCATTGTGTTATATAAATATATGTTCTTAATTGTTACAATTTGTCATTACTTAAGATGTTACAAACAGAGATATGGCAGCTTTTTGTGGCTTTGCTTGATGATCACTCATACTTCCATGGTTGTCGTGCATGTCAACTGCTTAGAGTAGATAAAGTTTAGTATTTTTGTTTCTACCTATGTAACCTTGTAGCATTGTTTCTTGATGATGACAGTGTCAGGGTTTACAAACTCAAGCCAATTACATATGCCTCTCAATAAGAAAATATAGTTAAACTCTCACTTACGAGAAGTTGATGAAATGAATTCCCTAATAAATGCAGAGGAAGCAAACAAAACCAAGTATAGTGGAAACACACCTCAGCGCCAATCTTGAACCATATCTCTTTCCCTCGAATATCTAAAAAGAGCAGACATATGAAATAAAAATTATCAAATGATATGCTTATGAATGCAAATTTTGCATGGTAGTACAACCCATAGCCTTAGATTACGATGTATATAATATTGAGTGCATTATGGTAGTGCGATGAAAATACCTTTAACATTGTGCTGATTATGACACAAAGGGCAAGATGCAGATGATAGATTATCAAAATATAGAAGGGTCCCACAGAGATTGCAAAATAAATAATCATCTACATGTGACCTGGCCATGATACAGAGTTAAGGCCTACAAGTGACACAATAAATCCTTAATTAGTTGACAGCATAAGAAAAATACATTTCTGCTAAAACAATAATAATAATAATACATATTTTCATGTACAGAAAAACATGTTGGAACACAACTCCCAGTGTTTGAAAGTCCCTAGACAATTAATGCTGCATTATTATGTTAGTTGATATGGCCATAAACATTAGTAAAGTTCAGTGGGTTTATCTTATATATTCACATGGAAACCATATATAATTATATTCAATGAATATAATTAGGAATGTTTTTCATTCAAGTTTATGACAATGAGGAAAAATTCTATGATATTACCTTGATTTATTTAAATCTTTTGAATATGATACTGAAAATATGTCTAGCATATAGCCCCAAGGCATAGCTCCAATGATATGATGCTTTGAGTGAAGTCCACAAAGGTCTTGCGATCCATTCCCACATGGTCCTTTAAAGTTACCAATGACCTCTCTAGTTGACAATGGATTTGCCATCCATGCAGAAATTCTACAGACGATGGGGGAGATTCTCTGTGCAGGTGTTTCTTCAGAAAAAATGTCTGGAATATGATTTTGTTTGAATATAAATTAGTCTAAAACCATTAGAGGAACAAGATTGTTTAGATTTGAGGCTTTTGCGATCTGAGTTCTATCGGAAAGTTGCTTCTGGATCCATCGCATGGGACTTTGGAGTTATTGACGTTTTGAACTTGCTCATGAGGTTTATCATCAGAACGAGGATGTGAAAAATCTGACCATGCCAAAAAGTAATAAATAAGAGGGGAGGAGGACAAGGGAGAAAAAGAGCCGACACAGATGGAAGAACCCTAGACAAATAAAAATACAAACAAGGAGAAAACAAAATCAGAATTATTAGAGTATTATTATTATTAGGAAAGAATCTAATATTAATAATAATACTAATTAATATTTATTACTAATTGTACTCTGCTAAATACCTAAAATTAATATAAATGCTTTATAGTTTAGATATAACATGACCAATATACCCAATTACTTATAACTTTAATATTACTAATATATACTAAGTCCTAATATAACGTTACTCATTTTAATATTCATATTAAATTAATAGTAATACTTAATGTTCATATCAATATTAATATTCATGCTTATTAATACATAATAATCTATACAATACTTATTAAGTATAATATACATATTAATATTAACATGAATACTTATTAATAAATATTTAATGTTTAATACTTAGTTATACTAGTGTTCCAAACTTAATATAATCTAATATACTAATATATTCAAACTATTAATATTAATATTACTCATATTAATATTAATATTAATATCAATACTAATTAATACCTGTACTATACTTATGACCTAATATTAATGCATATATTTAATATTAAATAAAAAGGCCCATCTCCTTGAAAATTATAAAATGGAGGATAAGGAATGATTAAGCAAAAGGAGAAACTAAGAAGAAGAGAAGAAGGAAGAAGGCAAATAGTGGAAGGAAACAAAAAGAAGACAAATAAAAGAGAGGGAAGGATTAGTTGGAGACAGCCCTGGAGGTGAGAGTACGAATACAATTTTCAGTGGTTTTCCACCCATCATCTTTGTTAAGGTTTTTAGGGTGTGTCCCTATTTCAATTGCTTCCCTGAATTTTCTATGGCGATACTGGTCAACTTTGTCCAGGGTACTAGCATTTTCGATGTAAATGTAATGTTTTGTTTTCTAAGAGTGTTCAATCAAAGTTGAGGAGCGGGAGCAATTGTGTTTGATGTCAACAATGTGTTCATGAATTATAATCTTTATGGAGCAACCAGTGTATCCCACATAGAATTTACCACATGAGCAAGGGATCAAGTATACACCTTTCTAATTGGTGGGATCTGTTATCACTCCAAGAAACTCTCCTAGGTTGTAGATCGGAGATGCCTGGTAACATATAATCTTCAATATTGTTCTCTAAACTATTGGAATAATGATGGTTTGGATCAAGTCAGATAACCATTTCAGCTCTATTCTCACTCAAGACATGCATGAACACTCTCACCAATACAAGGCTTTAGACCACTAATGCTCAATAAGTTATAAATTCAATAGATAGATGGAGAATACTGACTATACCAGCAGATTGCATACATAAACATAAATGAATGGCAAGCTACAGGCAGCAAAAGAGAATACTAACTGTACTGACAAATGCATATATGACCACATATGGAAGGCTAGCTACAGGCAGCAAAAGAAGCTTGCAAATCTATTTTATCAAAGTAGAGATAAGATGACAGTTATCTGGCCTTAGACACAAAGAAAACATGAACAAACTATTCAAGTGCAAGCATAGAACAGCAAAGAGATTGGACATTGAACATATAATGGCAAAAGAAGCTTATACTACTAGAATGAAGATGAGAAGCTTGAAGGAACAGAGGAGGAATAATCTCCAAAAGTTGAACCTCTATTACATCTTACTTTCAGCTATTTATAGCCTGTTTACAATGCTCCTGAGCTCTCAGAGGCTTGGAGTCTTAATCTGCCTGATATGCATTGTTAACTGATTTGATGCCCTCTAGAAAAGCATGGGATCAGATTTTTCTGCTTCTGACAGCAGAGTAACTAATTTCAGATATTTCTAGTGGCTTGTTGCAATGTCTGGGAGTTATACTGTGCCATAGATGTTCCATGATCATTATGTTTGTTCTGGCTGTGTCGTGTTGGGGCTCCACGATTGCTTTGGGTTGATTCGATTGTGTTGCACTGTCTATGCTCCCTGATCGCTTTCCAGCCTCTGCTATGTGGTGGGATGGCTCTTCAAGGCTCTGTTAGGTAATGGAAAGGGTCTGCGTGCCTTTATTTTCCCTTTAAGCTACAAATAGTGACTGTTTCTATTAAAAACAGAAAACACAGCAATGCTGAGAAATCTCGCCCTTCTCTATCCTTTTCAGACTTCAAAGGTCTTCAAAAATGGTTTAATTATCCCTCAAGTCCGCCCTCGTCGCCATCACAAGTCGCATTTGACCTGGCCTGTGTATTTCCCGCATATAATGAAATATGCGACACACTGAAAAATGCATGAAAGAATGCTTTGGCGGACTTCAACTATCATACATTCCACTTCCCGGATCCTTTCGGGTCCGGGGCTCATCGCAATCGCTGCCGGCCAATGCTCCCTTCATATTTTCGTTATACAACGAAAATACATGAAATACATTAAAAATGGGCCTTCCGCGGATTTGAAAATATATCCATTTTGCTTCCTGAAACCTTTTCGGGTCCAGGTTATATCACATTGGCGCTGTCCTCTGTTCCCTTTGTATTTCGTTATACAACGAAAATACATGAAAAACACTTTAAAATGGCTTTGGCGCGGACTTCAAAAGTTATCAAACATCGCATATAATTATGTTGGGTCTGGCCCATCGGGTCGCACACATGCCTGTGCCTAGGCCCCGCCCGTGGTATATTGCCGATGCGACATAGTGATGTGATAAATCGCAATCGCTAATCGCTCAATGCTCGGGCCTTGATATAACATAACATATGTTCTCCACTGTCGCGACTACCGATGCGACCCGTCAATCTGATCATTGGCGATCGTTGATTGGCGGTGTCATGTGCCCGCCTTTAGACTATCCTTTCTGCTCGACTGATTGCGATTAGCCGCCTAAATCTGGGCCGTTGATCGGCCAGATCTAACAGCGGCTGTTCATCCCTCTGTTTAAGCCTGCGCTTGTGGGTTTTTCACGGTTTTTTAAGCTTTTTAGCCTCCCAATAGTGCATTTCGAGCCCTTCCAAGGGCCTTCCTCTTGCGCCGATTTTGATCCTTGGATGATTTTTTAGCAAATGCTGAAGATTTCAAGAGCATACATGGATCCCATGGGATGATTTTAAGCAATCTTGGAAACTTTAGGAGCATATATGGATCAAATTTTGGGCCTAGTGCTAGCGAGGCTAACAGGATCAATGGGATCTTTGACAAATATGAGGTGGTTGCGAATGGTATTAGTAGGTTCAAAGGTAGTAATGATGTTCTTCTTCTTCAGGATGTGGGAGAGTTTGAGAGTTATTCCTTGAATGTAGGGGAGATAGACCACATTGCTAATATCCTTTTTTGATTTAGGTCCCTTGCTGGCATTCCCGAAGGCTCTAATTCCTTGGTGCCTAGTGTAGCCATTTTTCTTGAAAACTTCAAGGAGATAGGCCTCTTCAATTTCCAAATGGTCTTTGCAGAAATTCTCGGGGACCCAATTGCTAAAATGTTAAGAACCCTGAGTTTCTAGGTGGAATGATAGTAGGAATTAGCATAGAGGTACTGCTCTATGTGAATCTGTTTGCAATAAACGTGGTGGGAGATGGAACCATCACGATTCCTTTTAACAAGAATATCAAGAAAGGGAAGGCGACTGTCAACATCAACTTCCATAGTAAATTTGATAAATCGGACTGATTATTGAGGTGTTGCCTGAAGATTTCCAATTTCTCACACCCTTGGGGCCAAATGATAAAAACATGTCATTAACAAATCTCTTCCAAAGTTTAGGTTTCAACGTAGTAGAATCTAATGTTGAATGGTGTTGTCATTGATGTCAATCCTCCTTGGAAGCAGTGAAGGAAAAGCCTTAACTTATCTTAAACACTTTTAATCTACATCAGTTGATTGCATTGATTGGAAGTACCAATGGACAAGAAGCCCTGGAAGAAAGGAAAGGATGTCAAGGTCCAGATGCCTCACATTTGATGAGGAGATTGAATGGGAAGAATCATGAGTTTGTTGGCAAGACCATAACAGGTTGATTGTAATCATCATGGCGTTTCTAACAGTAAGTAGCACGCCACGTAACTCCTCACTGTTGAGGAGATATGCCATCTTAAAGTTGAAGCCCCAAAGTTTGGTCAGGTGCCCCAAACAAATTGAAAAACAGCTCTATGATTGGTCCAAGTTTAACATTAAAAATTCATAAGAATATATGATGCTACATTGACCTAATTAGCCCTCCAAAAAAGGATTTTTCTTCATTGTAGAATCGGTTTCACAAGTTGAGTTAAGGTCGGCCTTGAATCAATTTGGATTTATGAATTTAAATCTTTTATTTAAAGGTGAGGTCAGCTCCAATATTTAAGGGATGTTTAGGACAAGTCACCCCCCTTCTTCATTCCCCTTCGTCTTGCATATATGGGGCATTTGATTTCCCTTCTATGGTATCAATTTTTCACACTAATCTCAAGCAATTTTCATCTAATATCTTTGAGGCCAAGGTAGAAGGAAGATCAGTAGAAGAGGTCGAGTTTCTTCAAGGTTTTGCTGTTTTAAGTGTTTTTCTGTCTCATGCACAAGTGTTGGTAAAGAAAGATCTGAGGACGAGTTTGTATTCTACTATATAAGGAAAGAAAAGGCCTGTTCTGAGGCTAACCTTGGCCTGGTCTAAGGCATTTCCAGAGGCCTATTTCGGCCTTCTCTGAGACTAGTCATCAGCCCCCCTTCCTAAAGCATATTTCGGCCCTCTTGAGACCTATCTAAGGCACTACTATGACCAAATCTGAGGCTAATCTCGGCCCTCTAACGCAGGATTCCTGAGGCCCTTTTTGGCCTTTCTGTGGCAAGAATTCGATCATCCTTGAGAATGTTTGAAGACGAGACTGAGACTGCTTCTTAGGGGAATCCTGAAGCTGAATTTGTAAGACAAAGACCTATTGAAAACGAGCTCCAAGTTGTTCGTCATGATCCAATGTTTGATAGCATTTAAAGCCTAATTAGGGCCATAGTAGCAAGCCATCAGACCACAGTCAAGAGGTCTGTTTAAGCCATGCCTTAGTACAAAAGTGAGGCCTAATTAGGCCGAGTCTCAGTGAAGAAAGATTAGTCTTGTTAGTTGCAGAAGAAGTGATCATTAAGAGGTTGATCTAGTCCTACTTTGGCAGCATAAAGAACGTCTTCTTAGGTCACAAAAGAAGGTCTAATTAAGCAGCTTTTTAAAGCATTTAAAAGGTTGTTTTAGGGCCTGGTTAAGCAGTATTTGAAGTACTGATTAGAACCTTGGTTAAGCCACAATCAGGACAGAATTAAAGAAAAATTACCTGAACTCAAGTGACTGATTCTCGTTGATAATGTGCAGACTTGTACGATATAGTAAGGTGTAATTGATCCTTGCTTCCAATGTATCTTAACGTCTCTGTTTGGGGCTGAAGAATGCAACAGAGTACAAGTTGTTTGGGTAAGTCAATTAGTTAAAAATGGTCAACTAAGGTCAAATTCCACTATAGACAGCTCCTTTGTATGAGATGATGATGCCATTGGATTCCTCTTCTCAAGAGGACCAATTTTGACCTAAGGCACGATGGATTCTGACAAGCAGAAATGTATTTTTGAAATCAAGCCCACAATGTTGGTTTTGGTCAAGGTCAGCCCCACAGTCATATAGGCTCGTGAAACCCAAGAGACATGACCTTTGACCCACATTGACTTGTATAAATATAAGATGAGTTCACTCCATTTTGGCATCATTACACACATGATTTCCTCTCATGATGGACTAGACTTTCTTTGGGCAGCTATCTCTCTCCCACATGTGCGGACTTTTGGAGGACGAATTTCCTGTGATTTTTCTGTGGTTTCTGCGGTTGACTTTTCTAGAACACAGAGCAGCGTTTACCAGGCACTTTGACCAACTGTTTGACTGTGATTTTGATGGATTATTACTCTGCCGGCTAGGCCGCACTTGTGGGCACAGGAACCGAGGCAAACTGAAGTGTTTTACCTGCGTTGACCTCAGGTTTGACCACAGACCGTTGACCGAGCTTTGACCAGACTTTTGAAGGCTACGTTGACAGCATATGACTGCCTAGAGAGAGCGAATTTCTTTCTCCTTTGACCGAATAGATTGGGCTGATTTGACTGGGCTGTTGATCGTTAACTGCTGACTGGTTAGGGCAGCTTTGACTGTTGTTGGCTGCTGCATTGACTGTTGTTGACTTCTGCAGATGTGACTTTGACTTTTGGACAGTGGATTGGGATCATCTATGGCAAGTCAATCTATTGACTTTGACTAAAGTATCATTGTACTTATGGTTTTCTCTCTCTCTGAACATTTGATATTATCAAGAAGAAAAGATCTCTGGATTTTGCCCTGGCTTTAAGCCTAAATCATGGTGTCCTCTTGTCTTGGCTTGTCTTCTGCATTTATGGCTGTTGTTCTTTCATCAGTTACTGTCATATGATATTGATTAATGTGATTGCTAATGGAATAATAATGGGCTAATGGATTAATAAAGTAACTATCTTAAGCAAAGAACATGTTAAGATAAAATTAACATGGCATCAGAGACAAGTTAGGTCAAGCCCAAGCAAGAGTAGGAATCCAATCACAAGAGATGTCGTCAAGTTTCCCTGAAGTCAAGATGAAGCAGTGGACTGTTAATGCATTTGAAGTATCTTCTTGCAAGCCCTAGAAAACATGAGAGGTCTCAAAAAATAATGCAAGTCTGGTTATATGCAGGAGCTAGGTTAAATAGCTCATGAAGGCCATTAATCAAATCTGAAGATGCCAAAGTCCTCCTTCAGCAGCTAAGCTACCTATCATGATAAGAAATCTATGAAGAGTTTCTTTTAAGAATTTGTTGATCTGAGTCCAATCTTCTGCTTTGTTAAAGCAGCCAGCAGTATGTTTGAAGATCTGATCCCTTTGCCACCTCTGCATCAGAATTCTGAAGCTAGCAGTCCTTCCATCCAGTCACCTGTGCTCACATAAATTCAAGTCTTGTGAACTTGGATGTCCAGCAAGCAAATTTGTCGAGGATCAAATCAATGAAAGTCTGATGGAAGCGCTACAATCAAGGTATGTTGTGTTAATTATGACTCTAAGGATACATACATTTATTTAGATTTGATCAATGAATTAAAGAGTCTTGTGAAGCAATTAAGAACTGAGTAGTTGGCCTAGTTCTCTGAAACATTAAGAGGGAACCAAGTGTTCCTATTGTTCTGAGCACAAGAAGCACTAAAAGATCTGCTATGCAATGGAGCTATCTCTCTTTTACATTTTGGGCATAAGTATGCTTTTGGAAAAGTCTCAATCTATTGAAAAGAACTTTATTCTGCTAAGAGGCCAAGAAAAGTGCAAGAACATAAAAATATGTCAAAGTTCCTTTCATGAAGCCAACCTTGGATTACTCTGTTCTGCGATATTGTGGTATGGAGGCCAAAATGCTATGGCTCAGTGAACTCTGTCTTATATTCTCCCTCTCGCTCTTCAATTCAGACAGTGAATCTGACCTATTCATGCTTCTTTGTTCTCTAACTTATTGAAGAGAAAAAGTTTTGGTTATGCTGATTGTTTTATCTCAGGAGATGCCTACTTATTCCTTATGCTTGTAATAAGGTCGAGAAGCCTATGTCACATAAAGCACTGCTATATACTATCACGCTCAGGGTTCCGGAGAAGCGCCCCCCTTCCCCACACGAACCCACTCCCAATTCATGCTCTGCTTAGGAGCTACTCAGGAGCTAGTCAAGAGCGCAGTGCGCTCCCTGGTTTTTAGGGAGTGTTTAGGGGAGCGATCGCTTCTTGACCGCTCCCCTACGCTCCGGGAGCGAGTTTTAAGGGGGGGGTGGTCGGGGAGCTATCGCTCCCGACCACTCCCCCTCATAAGAAACGCTCTTGTCCGGCACCGGAAAATGAGGCCACGCAACCAAGAGAGAGGGGCGACGGCCGGTGGCGGAGAGGGAGAGGAAAAAGAGGGAAAGGGGAGGGGGGAAAGGATAAAAAGACCCTCTCCCCTCCCTAGTGCATTTCTGCATGAGGCTAAGAATGACAACATGGTTATATATGAACTTGGGGATGCTCCTAGCATGATCAATCACCTCCTTGATAAAGGAAAGTTTGTCCATATCCGCAAGCATCAAACCAAAACAATGTACAGTGCATGGAGTCAAAAATAATAAATGATGCCTATCCAGAAGCATCCTACCAGCAACCACATAATTAGATGCATTATTAGTTATGATTTGCACCACATTAGGCAAACCAATCTCCTGGAGGAACCCATCCAACAAGTCACAGCAACGTTGCATTTTTTACATGTGCAGATGAATCCACTACCTTGATAAACATAGTACCCCTAAGACAATGCACCAAGAAATTTATAAGGGTCCTATCCTTCCTATATGTCCAACCACTTGACATGCACAATACACACAAGAAAATGACTTTAAACCCCCACTAGAAACAAATATATCCTGCTAATTTAATATATAAATTATCAAAGATTTCAAAATTTATATTTGATCATTAGCAACTAAAAATGACAATAGGAGGGTGGAAAACAAATTGATTCAAGTTGGTTGTTCCATTTCTAAAAAAAAAACTTGCATTGTTTTACGTGCATGAAAATTGTGGCAAAATGTTAAGAAATAAAGGCAAAATGTAAGCAAGCAAACAAAAATCTATGGAAAAAAACATTAATATAGTGGGGTTTAGATAAATACTTGTCAATGGAAAGCAAATAAAGCTCACCCCTTGCAAAAAATCTTTGATGGTGGATTGGTAAAAACTGCTTAGATTCCTCCACAATCAACAAGTATGCCCACAATTCATTCTCCTCCCTTCTTCAACAGCTTAGAAAAAAATGAGGGAAAAAAAAAAGACAAATCAGGCTTTTTAATCTGCCTTTCGTGCCAGCCTGGCAATTGTTTCCATAAGGCGGCAATAAATTGGAAAAAAATCGTTATTTTTAAGGGGCGATTTATCATTTTGCTGAAAAAAAAACGTCGATTTATTTTTCAACACTAATTAATCCTGATTCCTGATATCGATGAATGCTTCACAGATGCTAAAATAGTAGTACATCAATGCCTATTGCCAACATTCAAGATTGAAGATGCTTTCAGATTACTCCATGACTTGATGACGCACGTGGGGAAACTACAAGCTAGACACAAAAGTGTTTACAGGATTTGCCAAGTATGGATGAAGATTCAATTAAGCACTATATTGAAGACAAAACCACTACGAGAAGACAATTATTGATTTTTTGGAAGGAGCCGATGCAGGGCTTCAACAACCTCAAGACAACTACGGGTTTCTTTCATGGTTGGTTGAAGAACGAAGAAGAGCAAAGCACCAGAATTAGAAGAAGGAGGATGTTTAGGGTTCAAAGAGGGTTTGGATTGGGGAACACCAGAATTAGGGTTCAAAGAGGGTTTGGATTGGGTTTCACCAACCGAGATCGATCTTTCTATGATGGTTCCCATCAAATAGAAGCTTTCAAGATTCAATGCAAATAAAGAACTAAGTTCATGCAAATAAATGGAAAGCAGGTGGAGGGAGGAGGGTAATACGAATTTAATGAACAATAGAACATCAATGAGCCATAAGGAAAGGTTGAAGGAAGCATGAGAGCAGAGCCATAAGGCAAGGTTGGAGGAAGCATTAGAGCATAACAAAGCATAGCATAGAGGAAATAAATACCTAGAATTAGAAGAAAAGCAACCCTGTAAGTACATCAAATTGTTTTACGAGCAGCAATGATCTCCATGATCCAGAAGAGCATTGAGCAGGCCAATCGCATGAAGAAAGCATTCTTGGAAGTCAAAGATTGGTAAAATTGTACTTGAACCATCACTGGGAAGAGATCTACTCTAAACTGCACTAAAAGTTCAGGTTTATCACGCAACAGCTTTTTGTGTTCAGAAATATCTGCCACAGTTTTATTGGTATCCTATACATTTTCTCTACATCGAAGGAGCAACGAAGTGTTATGAGAAGGTCTTTGAAGGCGTATCGCACTATTCTCAGACCATCACTCTTTGACTAATACATCAATTAAGCAGCTGTAGAAATGGCGTATATGATGGCTTCTCTGCAAACGGCACAAATAAAGACGGCAGGGGCAACAACAGAGAGCATTTGTAATTTTCTGAGTTCGGGTTTTTTGCCTGAAAACCCAAAAGAAATGTTTGCTAAGACAAAAGAACGGTTTGCCTAAAACCCAATACAGTAAGTTTGTTATTACAGAGAGTCGGAAGGAGAAAAAGCTACGGGAAGGAGCAGGTTCAGAGAGCATTGTCCGCCTGCCTAAAAGCCAGGGTCTTCTCTCACACATCCAATATTCTCAAACACAATTTGTTAGACACGCACATGGCAGCAACAGAATATGAAAGATAAACAGGAGAGTACATCTATTATTAACAAATGATATACATTTATAGTACATTCATATGACCTTTGGTTCCTTATTCCAAGGTCTCTTGGACTTCCTTAGTCTATTCGGCTTCCACACCAACCCTTAGAGGATTAAGTGTCCAACATTCCCTCCCTTAATCCGAAGGGTTATGTATGAGTCCAAGAAGAGAGTTGTAATACAAAACATGCAAAAATCCATGGCAGCACTGCGCTGAATGTGCTCTCTGAAATGTTGGTATAAAGGGTGGTGGTTTAAAAATGACCACCAACACTGGAACGCTTAGTGCAGTTGATCCAAATTGGATCCTAGAACACTCTCTAAGTTTTCATGAACTCTTTAAAAATCATGCCAAAGTTTCAAAGTCTTATAAAGATCAAGCTTATCAGAGATATCCTCGAAACAGTTGCAATTTGTGAACAGCGCGGAGCAACGAGGACCCTCTATCAAGCACGCAGACCGTCGGCCCATGGTAACGCGCGCTACCACAAATTAGCAAAACCAGAGGTCAATTTAAGAAACGGGGGTAGTTTCTGATATGCGATAGCCGGGCAAACCCCTCAAAGAAGGAAAAGCCCCGAGCGCCTGGACCCATAAAGTTATAAAATGCAACAGATATTGTACCGATCTCGTCAAAAGTGAGGTCTCACAAAAACCGGCAGAATATCGGAAGGGCTTCGAGCAGTAAGCGATTTTAACCGAGTCCTGCCCGATGCCACACAATAGGTGCCACGCGTCCGGCGAAAGATAGAGAAAACCGCTCACATCGGACGAGTAACCATCATGTTACTTATCCGCCCGATATGGACGATGACCGTTGGATTTGGAGGCTCCAGATCAACGGTGGAGATGCATTCCGATGGGTGACCAGATTTGACGAGGTAAATAGGCAGAGTTGTATAGGATTTGAAGTTCGACGTGGACGATGCGTTGGCAGAAGATCGTGTTCATGGGCATTCTTGGAGTTAACGGAATAAACGGTTGTTTTGAAAACGTCCAAGAGAATTGACACTCAGTTTGTTATGAAATAGGTGGCCACCTCCCTGTGAGGCGTTATACAGTGATGATTACGTTAAACAGAGGGATTCAGACGGACAGAGACAGGGAAACTGGAAAGCCGGGAAGCGGAAACGAACAGTCAGAAAGCAGATTGGCTTTAAAGCCACGAACTGACAGAGAGAGAAGCAAGTAAGTTAGACGCAGAAAGCTAAGAACAGAGGGAAGAAGCCGAGCTGACCTGCAGAAGCAAAGGCAGCATCGAGCCAGAGTTAAAGATAGAGCCAGAAAGAGTCAAAGAGTCTGTGTACTCCAGAAAAGGCTTGAGAGGTTCAATCGAACTCTTCTGTATATGCCTATCATGTATGAGTCTCAAATTGGGCTCATACTACTGTGACCAATAGAGGTCGAGTATCAGTAAGGAGAGTCTGTGTACTCCAGAGACTTGGGGGATCCAAGTACAGTCTTGCTGATTTATATCTGTATGTGAGACTCAAATTGAGCTCATTGTTGTAAAAACTTTGCTTTGAAAACATAATGGAGAGGCCACCACTGAAGGCTGGACCGGGAGACGTAGCCCAGGAGCATTGGGTGAACTCCTTATTAAACTTGTTGTGTTTATATGTTTACCTGTTATGTTTTCTCTAACTACTTCAGTTCCTATGTATTTCGCAATCTTATCAATCCGTTGCATAAAATAACATAGGCACATCCATGCACATGAGTCTATAATACCTTAATTGTTTGTCTTAGATCAGTTACAGATCAAATGGTATCAGAGCTCTAGGTTACTGAGGTTAGACAAGCTTGTGCTGGATTTTTTTTTGTTGAATGATAACTAGATCAAAGCTTAAATTAGAAGAAGGAGAGTTGGTTGAAGCTAACCCAGAAATTGGAAGAGTCTATCCTAAGAGGAAAATGTTAGAAGAAAGTCCCTTGGAATCAAACTCCCAGTTCATGGACAATTTCTTGACCATGAGAGCCATGGTAGAAGAAATGTATAGAGAATTTAAGAAAGGTAGAGATGAAGATTCATCAAACTCCAAACAAGATAAAGGAGCATAAGAATCTCTCCTCCATGACCACTCTAAAGGCAAAGGGAAAGAAGAAAATCTTCCCACACCTCTTAATAGTTCAGAAAATAAAAAGACGAAGGCATCTTTAATTAAATTACATGTTAAATTTGATTTGCCAATATATGATGGAGAGTTGAATGCAAAGAAGTTGGATAATTGGATTAGATAGATTGATGTATATTGCAGGGTACAGAGCATTGATTCGGACAAGAGTAAGATTCAGCTGGCCAGCCTACGCCTTGGAGGCATTGCCTTGGTATGGTGGGAAGGCAGGACACAAGCTGACATGAAAAAGCATGGTAAAATTATTTCTGTCTGAAGTGAATTTGTTTCTGCAATTAAAAAACAGTTCTATCCACTAACTTATATGCAGCAAGCCATGATGAGTTGGCAAACTCTTCGACAATTAAAAGGGCAAAGTGTACAAAGCTACACCCAAGAATTTAGGAAAAGAGCTTTGATTCTAGGAATTTCTTTAGACTCACCTGAAACTTTGTTGAAGTATATAGGTGGTCTACATAGCTATTTAAAACACACCATTCTCATGTTTAATCCCACTAGCATAGATGAGGTATCTGTTCAAGCTACACATCTAGAGGCTAGAGACAAGAATGTGAACCCAGAAGTTGGGGGATCATCAAAACCCACTACAAGCAAGAATAAGGAAAAGAGAAAACAGAAACTGAAAGAGAGGAAGACAAATACTGTACAAAAGACCAAATCTTCATGCACTCACTACAAGAAGGATGGGCATGATGATGAACACTGCTGATTCTGCATCCGGAGCTGAGGCCCAAGAAGTACGATGACAAAAATAAGAAGACTGTTGCAGCTATTCAGAAAGATTTGGGGTCAGACTCAAGGGATGAAACAACGATCACAGCCACAGGTATAAAAGGTTGTCCGCTTTAGAGAATGCAGAAATCAAGAAGCAGGTACAGGAGCTGCTCAAGAAAGGGTTCATAAGACCTAGCACATCGCCATGTGGGTCTCCAATTGTCTTGGTGAGAAAGAAAGATGGCTCATCGAGAATGTGCATTGATTACCGAGCACTGAATAAGATAACGATCAAAAATCGTTATCCCCTTCCTCGCATAGATGATCTACTAGATCAGTTGAAAGAAGTTGTTTATTTTTCCAAGTTGGACTTGCGTAGTGGCTACCATCAGGTCAAAGTTGCAGAGTAAGATGCATGGAAGACTGCTTTCAAAACAAAGCAGGGATTGTATGAGTGGTTGGTTATGCCTTTTGGCTTAACTAATGCTCCTGCTACTTTCATGAGAGTAATGAATGATGTACTCAGACCGTCTATTGATTATTTTGTCATTGTATATTTAGATGACATTCTTATATGTAGTAAAACATGGGAAGAACATTTGAAGCATGTAAAACAGACTCTAGATGTTTTGAAAAGAGAAAATCTTTATGTTAAGCTCTGAAAATGTGAATTTGGCAAAACATATTTGAATTATTTGGGTCATATTGTAGGGGGTGGTGAATTGAAGATAGATCCCTC
>APFE030830260.1:0-18346 GCA_000404065.3 Pinus taeda | reverse complement strand
CTCCCATGTGGAATCTTCAACGGGTAAGTTCTTCCACTTAATGAGATACTCTGAAATTGATCGATTTCGTAGTTGTCAGATTCTTGTTTCCATGACTGCTTCAGGCTCAAATATGATTTTTCCTTCTTCGTCAAGTTCTGGCAACACTGTTTGAATTGGAAGCTTGTCACTGATAACCTTCTTTAAGCATGAAACATGGAAAACTAGGTGTACTCGGAAGATGCAAACAACTCCAATTTGTATGCAACAGTACCAAAATTTTACAACACCTTGTACGGACCGTAGTACTTGGTTGATAATTTATTATCCTTATTAGCTTGCTTGAGAGACATTTATTTATATGGTTGTAGTCGTAAAAATACCAAGTCACCTATATCAAAACTTCTTTCACTGCGATGCTGATATGCTTGTTGTTTCATTTGATTTTGCGCAAGAGTGAGGTTATCCTTTAAGAGTTGGAGAACTTTTTATTGACGCTTGATGTGACCTTCCACTGCTTGAACCTTAGAATTTTCTCGTAAAGATGATATGATCGATGGTTGATGATATCCATAAAGTGCCATAAATGGGATCATTTTTGTTGCAGTAGGAAGGAAGAGTTATACCACCATTCAGCTAGAGGTAACCACTTGACCCATTGTGTTTGTTTATCAAATACAAAGCAATGAAGACATCCTTCCAAACATTTGTTCACTATCTCAGTTTTCCCATCAAATTGAGGATGATAAGATGAACTATGAGCTAATTGAGTACCAAGGCAAGAAAATAATTATGTCCAAAAATTTATAGTGATAATGGGATCTTTGTCACTTACTATAATATTTGGATTTCCATGAATCTTTTGAATTGTTTCCATAAATGCAGTAGCAATTGTACTAGCTTTAAAAGAATGAGATAATGCACAAAAGCGTGCATACTTGTAAGTCTATCAACTAGCACCATCAATGACACTCTTTCCTTTAGACTTGGGTAAACTTGTGATAAAATCCATTGAGACCTCCTCCCAACGCTGACTTGGAATGGCTAAAGGATGTAACAGACTGGGGGTCTTAATTGTCTCAACTTTAGTTTGTTGGAAAACCAAACATTCTGCGACAAACTTTTGAATATCAGATTTAAGGTCATCCCAAAAAAATTCCTTTTTGACCCTATGGTAAGTTTTAAAAAATCCTAAGTGTCCCTTTAAGGGAGAGGTGTGTGATTCCAAAAGAATCTTTTGTTTGATTTGGGAATTCTTAAAAAGATATAAGTGATCTTTATACCACAATGAATCATTTTTCCGGCCAAATGTACTGGGATCTTGTTGCACCTTTTGAATGAGTGACCACACCTGTTCATCATTCTTCCATTCATCCCTTGCTTCAATTATCCACTCAAGTTGGATAATAGAAATGTCACAAAGTAATGCTTCCACGTCCTCATCCTTTCTTGAGAGTGCATCCGCAACGACATTTTTCTTCCCTTTTTTGTAGACAATTTCAAAGTCCTAACCCAACATCTTTGTCACCCATTTTTGTTACTCTTTTGAAGATAATATTTGTTCCAAAAAGTATTTAAGACTATCATAATCTATTTTTATCTTGAAGTGTCTTCCCATTAGGTAAGGTTGCCATTGCTTTAGTGCATGTAGTTTTGCCAACATTTCCTTCTCATAAATAGGTTTGTGTAAATACTTTCCTTTGATTGGAAGACTTTCAAAAGCAATGGGTCTTCCTTCTTGCATTAAAACAACACCAATTCCATATCCTGAAGCATCACCTTCCACAATAAAAAAAATTATGAAGTCTGGCGTAGCTAAGACTGGTGCTTGGCACATTGACTCTTTAAGATGTTCAAAGGCCTTCATTGCTTCTGGAGTCCGTGAAAATGCATATTTCTTTAGTAATGATGTTAGAGGTGCAACTATTCTCCCATAATTCTTAATAAAGTTGTGATAATACCCTGTCAACCTGAGAAATCCTCAAAGATGCTTTATGGTTGTGGGCATGTTCCATTCCTTAATGGCTCTAATTTTGTTAGGGCCTACCTTAACGCCCTCATGAGATACAATATGACCCAAATATTCCATGTCATGTACTCCAAATAAATGTTTGGAGGTTTTTGCATATAATTGTTTCTCCTCCAATAGTTTGAGCACCCTGTCAACATATTGAACATGATCCTTCCAAGACTTGTTGTAGATTAGTACATCATCAAAAAATACTAACAAAAATTTTCTAAGGAAGGGTTTGAAAATGGAATTCATCAAACCTTAAAATGTAGAAGGTGCATTGGTAAGGCCAAAATGCATGACCAAAAATTCATAATGACTCTGATGAGTTCTAAATGTTGTTTTCAGAATGTGTTTAGTCTTCATTATGATTTGATGATATCCTGAATGAAGATCCAACTTGGTGAAGTAAATTGATCCATGCAATTCATCCAGTAATTCATCAATGACAGGAATGGGAATTTTATCTTTAATAGTGAGCTTGTTGAGCTCCCTATAATCCAAACACATGCGCCATGACCCATCCTTCTCGTGCACCAATACTACTGGAGCAAAGAAAGAACTTTGACTAGGTTGAATTATACCAACGTCTAGCATTTCTGCAACCATATGTTCAATTTCACTCTTTTGGTCATAGGGATATCTGTAAGGCTCGATGTTTGAAGGAACACTTCTTGGAATCAAATGCGTAGCATGATCATGATCATTAATAGGTGGGAGGCCTTTGGGAGTCTCAAATACCTTGGAATGATTGTCCAAGACTTTTTGGAGATCTCGAGAAATAGATGATTTCGATGTGGGAACCTCTAGCAAGCATAATTTTGAAATTATGCCTCATTGTTCTTTCTTTAGAAGTTTTGTCATTTCGTTAGAGCTTATTATCTTTCCTAGTTTCCCTATGATACCCCTTAATTCAACTTCCTTTCCTTCTGAAGAAAATTTCAAGAAATTTTCTTGAAAATTAAAAGCTATTGAACCCAAGGATTGTAGTGATTGGACTCCTAGTACAACATCAAACCACCCATTGGAATGGAAAGCATTGGGCTATTCAATACATATTCTCCAATGGATAGCTTGATATTATGGAACTTTCTAGAGCAATTTATGGTTCCTCCACTTGCAACCATCACTTGACACTTTGGTGCTGGATATAGGAAGCAAATCAATTCCTTGGCTATCTTACAATGAATAAAATTATGGGTATTGTCTGAATCAATCAACATTATTACCTTTTTCTTCTTGATATGTCCTTCTATATTGATAGTTTGAGTGGTAATTCCGGCCAATGCATTTCAATATATGGTCGGATTCATTTCTTTTTTCTCTAGGGTTTGCTCCTAGTGTATATCCTCTTCTTTTGACGTTTCTAGTTCCTTTTCTTCCTCCTCTTCTCAATATATGTAAAATAATTTCTTCTCGGAACACTTATGACTTTTAGAGTATTTTCTATCACAATTGTAACAAAACCCTTTTTTATTTTTTATTCCAATTGTTGTGGTGTCAACCTTGTAGGTTGTGGAAGGCTAGGAGAAAAAACACTTCCATATTTATAGTTGTGAGTGGTAGGTTTCCTTGTTGCTATAATTTTTCTTTCCATTTTTCTTGCCAACCTGAATGCCTTCTCCAATGAATCAGGTTCCCAAAGGTGAACCTCATGTTGGATGTTATCATTTAAAGTCCCTATGAACACATCAATCCTATGCTCCTCTGGAATATCTTTCGTTGGCATTATGATACAAGTGTTTTCCTTGATGGAAACTCACTCATAGGTCAATTTAGTTTTGGTAAAAGGAAACTCACAGTACAACATGTATATTCATAGGTTACAGGGCAATGGAAGAGAAGAACGGGAAGATGGAACTAAGGTCTACTGATTAAAATAAAAAATGTAAAGCAAAAAGTTGATACACGATGGTCCACTTAGTCAAAATAGTGTATACACGCTATTCCACATAACAAAAAGAGCGTATACATATACACACATTCCCACAAAAAGAAAAGCATGTACATGATTGGAAAACCTAGGTTTTGGTCCGAGGTATTTAGTCCATGGTATTGACCCTAGGTATTTGGTCCAAGGGATTGACAAAGGGCCTAAAACTATATAAGGAGGAGAAGATCATAAGGCCAAGGGTGCAAGCGTATGGGTTTCTAAGGAATACTTCTATCTAAATTATATTTTATGTTGCAGTGGCTATGTTTGTGATTTGATCTAAAATACTTTGTGCACCTTGCATTCAATGTTGGATCGGGATCATGAGACCTGAAGTAACTTATTATTGGATGATATGATATTGGTTGGGCTATCTAATTGTGTACACTTGTTTTATTCTTTAAATGTCATGATCTGGCTTTGTATGAAGTTCAGAAGTGCAGCAAAGTTATGAGTTAATATTTGCAGATATGTACGTTGGTTCATCTCTTCAAAAGTGCATGTACACACAGGTTATACCCTTCAAAATAGCGTGTACAAAAGAAAAGCTTCATTTTCAGATCTGACTTATCTATCTTATCAAATTTTATTGTTTTACTGTTGTATGTCAATGAAGTCTTCTTAGATCTGAATGTAAAACTGAATGCATAAGGAGGCTGGTATTTGTTTGATTGATTGTATAAGTGAGAAGAAGTGATCTCTTTTGCTGCCTGTGTAAAGCTTTGTATGTTGACATTAGATATTCAGTATATTGCTAGTTGGTACAGACTTGATTCAAAAGTTTATGTTTGCAGTAGTTTTGAAGGTATACGCAGGTTTGATTAATGGAAGTAGCGCATACATGTAGTTTGCGTTCAGCCAAGTAGTGTATACACTCTAATGCATGGTTTTTGAGGTTACAGCTGGTTTTGAATGATGATGCAGGTTTCTAGGTTCAGCACAATGTTCTGGTGGCAGTGATCTGATTGTTTAGATTAACACAATGTTGGTTGATGCAGTTTAAGTTTAAAAGATTTTGATGGGTCCAGTATGAAAATTGGATGGAACATGGCCTTCAAATTGTGGTGTTGTGATCCAGGAGAATCTAGTCTGAAAATTCATGAAACGTGGTCCTTGGAGGAAGAAAGAAGGTCATAGCCTTCTGTAGGTCAGTGCCTATGTACTAGTAAACAAATTGGCTTATACAAGAGCTAGGGGGTTGCAGCTCCCTTCCATTAGAAGCTGGAAAATGAGAGAAGGTTGTAGCCTTCTGCAGGTGGGTGCCTGCGTACTGGTATGAGTCTGCACTAGTACAAGATTGTAAACTTATTTTCTTATTATTAAAAGAAGACATAAACGACAGAAGCAGGTGGTTTTCACCCACATTGGGTTTCCACCTTAAATCTTGGTGTTCATGTGTGTCTCTTATGTGTGATGCTTTATTATGATTTTACTGCACTATCTAATAAGTTACTGATGTACTAGTTTAAGATCAACACATGATAAATTGTCTAAATCACAAGTTCTCTAGGTATATGCTCGTTTCTCTAGTCACAGTTGCATGTACATGCTAGTTCACTTCACTGAGGTAGCGTATATAAATCTATTTGGGAAATAAAATTATTGATCTAATAATACTTGTTCACCCCCCTCTTAGTATTATTTCCAATAATTGGTATTAGAGCGGGTCCTTCAGAAGAAGCTTGGTCACTTGAAGGAAGATCTTTCAAGATGAATAATCATGAATGCATGAGATCCATCAGACCACCAATCTTCAATGGGAGAAACTTAGTATATTGGAAAATAAGAACCAGATCCTATCTATAATTGCTTGGAACTGATGTTTGGGAAATTGTCGAAGGAGGATATCAATTTCTAGCAATAATTCCTACAAACTATGCAAGTAAGAAGTTATACGAAACTAATGCCAAAGCTATCAATACATTACTGGGAAGTCTATCAAAATTATAATTTGTCAAGGTCATGCAACTCAAGATAGCTAAAGAAATATGGGACAAAATCATTCAGAACTACGAAGGAGACTCTAAGGTAAAACATGTTAATCTTCTGTTAGAGTCGGTCTGGTCAGTCCTCCGTTAGAGATCAAAACTCTTTATGCATTTCATGTTTAGGTGTCCCGCTCCATTTACCCAGCTGCATTCCGCTAGGGTCATGCCATAATCTGATGGAGAAGGTCATGATAGTCACTCCTCCTCATGTCTGGCTCCTGCTGGCTCAGGTGTTTTGCCAATAATCATCAAAGTCCATGACAGTCAAATTCTGGTCCTTTAAAGGACAAAAGTCATTTTCTATGTTTAGGTCTAGGAATTCATCAATTTGGTCTTTGAACATGTCCAGTAAAGCCATGCAGGCCAGAGTGAGTCCCTTACACAGTTATGGTTCAGAGAGTTTCATCGTCATGTAGATAAACTTCGACTCTTCTTCAAAACTCTGTTTTGAAGAAAAGTCAAACAGTGTCATTTATGACAAAATTTTCAAAAAAGTTTCCAGTTGATTTTTTAGGTGCAGTCATGGTTTCCGTGGCCAAATGTTTTGTCATGCAATCCCTACAAAGAGTGTCGAAAATTTCATCAATTGAGCTAAAGTATCAAAGGGAAAGTGAAAATCAATGTGTTTTAAAGTCAGTGAAAAAAGTGCAAAACTCAACATTAAAAAAATGGGTTTTTGAAGAGGCAAAAATTAAACCCATCTCTTCCAAGGCTATATATACCAAGTTTTGTCAAAACCAAAGGCATTATGCTATTACAAGCCTTGGAGAAGTGTTTTAAAGGCGTGAGTGTGCATTGGTGAGCATTTGAGTGAGTTGGAGGCGGTATTAGAGGGTGCGGCGCACACGCAGCCTGCCCACAGTGCAATTTTTCTAAGGGCACGGCGCATACCCAAGGCGCGGCACACTGGGCTTTGCGCGTGGCGCATACAAACAAGGGCCAAGACAAGTGCCCAAACACTCCCAAATTTTATGAAGCCTATCAAATTGAGAGGTAGACTCTTTAAAATCACTTGCTCATCAAATTTTGTCAATTATAGCGTGTTTATTGAGATGTTTGACTGCCACCAAAATGTATAAAATCGACCATAAGAAATCACAAAGAAATTGATGGCTAGGGTTGTTAAAATGTCTTGTTAGTGCCAAGGTTTCACTCCACTCACCTTTTCCCCTCACCTATCACTTTTCCCATCCTCCCTCTCTTGTTTTTCATAAAATCCATGCCCTAAACTACTACCAAACCCTACCCCATCAAAAATCCCAAACTCCTCCCACATCCCTAACAAATTTTTCTCTATAACCCCTATTCCCATTACATCACTCCCTGTTTCATTGTTCCCCTTGGTAATAGATATTACAAAGGCACCCAGCCTCACACCATCATCAAAGGGCAGCCTAATCATAGTCCATACTGCATTCATGACATAACAACATTTGTCAGAGTATGAGATGGAGACACAAAGTGACTCATCCTCAGAAGAGCAGGCTCCCAGGAGGCATCGCAAGAGTGGTAAACATGTCAGGGATGAGCCCACTACCCTCACTGAATTACAAGCATGCCCTCTTGCCATGTCATGCTTCCAGCACCTATCATGTTTTGAATTTTGTCAAAGGGTGGAAAATGTTAGAGTTCATCATGAGTTGGCCCGTCTATTTGTGTTGCATCTACATGGAGGTCAGTCTATCTTGGTCGGGGTCACTTTCACATTGACACCCGAAGCTATATCAATGGAAACAGGTATACCAAATGTTGGAGAACAGTGGCATAAGAAGAAGAAGGTGGATAGGAAACACTATGAGCCTTACATCTAGGCCAGATTCTTGAATTAGCTCACAAGATTCCTTCCCTTCAGATACTTGAAAGATGAGTATGCTCCACTCATGAGATTGATCATGAAATACTTCAGCTGTGAGGGGAGGTTCTCTCGATTATATGCCTATCACATCCGGCTGCTCATGCACTTTACGAGGGTGAAGATGATGAACCTCCCATTTTTCATATGCAGGAACATAGAGAGGATGAACACTTTCATGCTGCATAAGACCCCTCAGCAATAGCTTAACAGTGTGTTTCACTTTTCTCTTATTCGGATTTTGGTAGTTGATCAGTTGGGATTGCAGGGCATTGCTTGGGAAGACTTCATATCCCGTGACTTATTCAGCGCATCACAGGTACTATCAGAGCCAGAGTAGGAGATGGGTGGTCCTTCTCATCAGTATGAGCACTATGAGACCACGATCATGCCATTTTTTGTTACACATCAGAGAGGCAGTAGGCACATGTTTGCAGCAGCAAAGCGAGTGTTATCTCCACCCAGGGTGGAAGGGGCCTCGCTTCTGGCATCAACAACACAGGTACAGGACAAGGGAAAGAGGCCCAGGCAGAGCAAGAAGCCCGTGCATGATGAGGGGTCATCAGGTGGACAGGAGACCGATGTCATCCTCATTCAGGTTGATGAGGCAGAGGCAAAAAATGCCCAACTTAGGATGACCATTCGGGAGCAGGACATGGAGATCCAAGACTTGATACTCAATGTGGAGAGGGCCATATGAATCATCAAGTATCAGGAGTAGAGGATCAAGCAGCGTGAGGACCAACAGGAAATCATGGAGCTGCAAAGCATCCGTGAGAATCGACAAGCTACCCAGCGGATCGAGCTCACTACCTTGGAGCAAGAGATCAACAACGACCGTGAGTCCTGGTTAGAGCGGGTAAATATCCACCTGGAGAGACTGCTGGAGAAGGCCAACAGAGACAACAACATAATGAGGAGGATGGCTTGTCATTACAGGGCACGGGACATGAGTGCGAAGGCCCAAATAAGGAGCTTGAAGGCTAAATTGAGCAGAGCAACCAAAGAGGAAAAAGAGGAAAAAGAGAAATATCGGCTTCGAATCTTGCCTAGAGCTTCTATGGCCTAGCATAGTGCCTCTTAGAGAACCTCCAGCCCAAATTTCAAGAAATTTAGGACATTTTTGGTCACATGGTAATTTTTTGGCACAAACACAGGTTTTTTCTCTATATGCGTTGTGCCACCAGCGCAACACGTAGGATTGGAAGCTCAAAATGAGAAATGGTTTGCATTTTTGGATTCAGCATGCAAAATTAAGACTACTGGCACTCGGGCAAGAAATTTGGAGAAGATCTTGGTCACCAAAAGGGAAAAAAACACCCAAAAAATGGCCTCACTTCCCCTATTTTGACACACAGGAAGCAGTCTTGGGCGAATGAAGATTTGGAGGGGAAAATAAGCTCCAAATTCAAAAATTCCACTTGGGTTGGAAAGTAGACAGGACAGGCTTTCCAGCGAGCACACTTGAGCACATTTGGGACTCCTGCAAGTTCGTCAAAACTGGCCTCAAAGTAGCGCGACGCATACGGAAAAGGGCGCGACACATATAGGAAAAAAGGCCCTGAATACCTCTGTTTCGTGAAATTTCGCTTCCCGACTTTTCATAAGTGGGCCCCCTCATATACACTTAATTTTTTCGACACCTAAGGTGGTTTTAAAGGTATTTTCACTCCAGATGGGCAGTTATCCAAGTGGCAAAGGAAGGTAAAGGGTCACCCAAGCCATTTGTCATGTTTGTGATGCTGCACCTGTAGCTGATGGTTGTCTCTTCATCTCCATTTTGTAATAATTTGAGTAACTCCCCAACCCTTGGGCATTTTATCTCTTCATAGCACATTCTATATATTGTATGCAAGCTATTTGCAAAGGGTTGGTTGGCTTGTAATTCTGGGAGACTGTGGGAAAGAAACTTTGCTTCTGCAATGTATATTTTTACAGAGGATTAATGAAAGGCAGCGGCTCTGTTTCATGAGATTCATGTGGTTGTGAGTGTAGCAAATGTGTCTCTTATGTTTCATATATATCTTGTTATGTTTTATAGTTCATTTCATATTCATTTCCAGTGAAATTTTATGAGTTAGATAAGGTAGAATTCAATTTTATTGCTCTGCCTGTTGGAAAATTTCATGTTTAGTGTTTTTCTTCTGTTGAAAAGGATTCATGTTGCCCATGCCCTTTTCACCCTCCTAAGCAATATCTCCATTCCGTGTTGCTTTCAAACTAAATTGTTGGACTCTCCGCCTATCTTGCCTCACGAAGTAATCTGTACCTTTGTATTCAATTCTCTGTTCATTGAGGTCCATTGGTCCCATACCATCCCAGAAACACAGTCATTCATAAAAATCACTTCTTGTATCCATTTTCACTTACTAGCCTAAGATAAATATTTCACTGTAAGTCATCTCAGGCCTTTTCATTCATCTATTCACTGAGCGTGACATAGAGAGAGCCCTCTCATGTTTTGTTAGGGCTAGCTACCAGACTGAGCGTGGTTTGTGGTTACCCAGAATTTTGCCTTCTTTCAGCCTAAGGCAGATTTAGGTGCTAACATAGTGGCGACTCCGTTGGGGAAGAAATCAATCCCCTTGCTTCTTAATGGTTCTAAGCTTTCGGATGACAAGTTTAGGATTTGATAGGCTGAGTAAACTTTGTTGTGTCCTTTTATTTTTTCAATAGCACGTTGGCTTCTAGAAGATACACCAGAGCTAATCCAGATCCCAACCCTCCACACATCTACGAAAATCCAAATTTGATTTCAAGAATTCGTCGTCAAGAAAGCTCTATATTTCCCGTGTTCAAATCCCATTCATGCTCGGACATTTCTGAGTATATTGAAGAGCTAGCGTTTGATGAGCAGTTTGAATTATCGTTGTTCGAAACCAAATCCGAAAGGGCGGTTGACTCTACTGTCCACAATCCACAGTTTCTTGTAGACTTGGAGATGGAAAGGGCTAACCAGTCTATTGATAACTACATAGTAGCTCAGCTTCAAACTCCAATTGCTAGTCCCTTACAAACTGTGCACACTCCTCCAACACCTCCAAGGACAAATCCGCCAAGAGTGATGGCTGCCCGTTTTGCACCTCTTGTTTTACCTCAAATTCTAGATGATATGCCTGCAGATTACCAAAGAAAAATCCCATTTTTTGATGGCACTCCTAATGGCATTACTGCTCAGCAACATGTGGACAGAATGGCAGATTTCTATGAACTTCATGAGATCGATGCGGAGAATGTGGCAATGAGACTCTTTGTACAGACATTAGCAGGCGAAGTGAGGAAATGGTTCAGAGGTTTGCTGGCTGCACGTATCGCTACCTTGGCTGACCTACAAAGACAATTCTTAAACCGTTGGGAAGTGAAAAAGAATCCTCTTCAAATTCTGGCTGAATATGAGCAAATCAAGAGAAACGTTGGTGAGTCAGTCCAAGATTATTGCATTAGATTCAATACAGTTTATAATGAAATTCCAGATAATCTAAGGCCACTTGTGGGACTAGCCATGTTGAAGTTCCTAGATGGTTTTGATGCTGACATGGCTTATCAATTGAGAGAAAGAGAACTGGCCACAATGGAAGACATGCAGAAGATAGCGGTCAGTGTTGAAGCAAATATGCTAACCAAGAGAGCTAGAGCAAAAGCAGAGAAGAAGGTCACTGCAAAGGAAGAATCTTCCTCGGTAGATCAGCTACGTCGAAAGGTAGAGCAGATGCTTGAAAGAGTGAAACTTGACAAACCGGAGCCACAAGTTAGAAATCCTAACCTTCGTGGGCAGCAACAACCACAATATAGAATAAGACAGAGAGATTAGTGAGGCTAAGAGCAGACTGCACAACAGCTAGTATAGACACCTTTGCAGTAAAATTTTGTGCATGGACCAGAATTAGATGAGGACGAGAATGTAATAGGTGAAGAAAACCACCTCTTTACTCCAGATGATTTGCCTACTTATCTCACTAAGGAGGAGGAGTATGCAGAAAGTTCAGTTGTACACAAAGACGTAGATTTCATTCTAGCAAGTGACACCGTCTTGGAGGAAGAATCAGATGAGTACCAAAGAGGCTACATGAATGCTTTGTCCGCCCAACAGCAGCAATATTCACTTAGAAACGGAGATGTGCCGATCAAACCAATTCAGAAAAAGAAGGATGTTGAGGCATCAAAGAATGATTCAGTAGTTACACAAAGGAAAGGAAAGGAGCCGGTTGGTCCGGAGAGCAACAAATCACCATCAGTAGAATAATCACATCAGCAAGTTTCATCGAAAGAAAAGGAAAGGAAAGACATCCCAGTCAAAGACGTAGAAAAGAGTCTCGCTTTTAATTTAGAGAATGAGATTTCTAAATTGAAAGTATCCATTCCCTTGACTGAAATAATGAAGAATAGTAGTTATAGAGGACAAGTATCTAAGATGCTGAATTTGGACCCCATGTCCGACATGCTGAATGTTGAAGATGATCAACCCGAAATGATTTTTGGGCCAACATCAAATGGTGAGTCTCATGATAGTGATGTGCCACCTTTTTACATCAATTTAAGGTTGCATGATCTCGTGTTACATAATGCCATGTTTGATTTTGGAGCTTCTCACAATCTCATGCCCAAGGAAATCATGGATAAGCTTGGTCTGGACATCACCCAGTAATATCATGATCTCTATTCGTTTGATTCCAGCAGAGTAAGATGTATAGGTCTCATCAAAGACTTGGTTGTGAGTTTGGATCAGCTCCCAATGAAGAATGTTTTGATGGATGTTGTGGTAGTAGACATTCCTCCAAGGTTTGGCATGCTTCTTTCTAGGTCTTGGGTAGAGAAACTAAAAGGGACACTACAGCTAGATTTCCCCTATGCAACGATTCCAGTATTTGGGCAAATGAGGAAATCATATTGGGAACAAAAAATGAAGTACATGATCACAAGCAAGGAGAAACCAATAAATCATCGAATTAACTATGTACATACAGATTTAGAGTCTTTTATTTTGTATTGAGATAGTTTAAATGATATATTAGTCAGTTGTAGAAGCAGATGATATTCTAGAAATAACATAAAATTTCAGAGGAATTTTAAAGAAAGAAGAACAAGAACAGTAGAGCATCGTTGGGCAATCAACTGAAAGTAATGGACAGCAAGCAGACAAGGCACAACAAACAAATTTCCAGCACTTGCAAGAGGAGGAAGAAGGTTTGTGGACCATGGAATTTGATGGAGCAGTGGGAAATTATGGCGCTGGAATTGGAATTTGGGTATGCAGTCCTTTCTCCGCCCCAAACAAAGTCCCTAGTAACGTGCAGGTATGCTCTTACAAGTTGGCTTTTGAGTGTTCAAATAATGAAGCTGAGTATGAAGCTCTGATTTTTGGCCTAAAGATTCTAAGAAAGTTGAATGCAGAGGATTTCAGTATATGGCAATTCCAAATTGGTTATCAAGCAGGTCAGAAGCGAATACCAAGCCAAGCATCCTAGGATGCGGGCTTACCGTAATGCATTCCTAGACATTTTAAAATTATTTTCAGAATACACCTTGACATGTGTGCCTCGTATACAAAATAGTATTGTTGATGCTCTTACCAAGGAAGCAAGTAGTTTGAAGATCCCAATGAACTCTAGCAACAAATTCGAAATCCATGTCAAGCATTATCCAACTGTTCCAGACAATCAGAGATATTGGCAAGTGTTCCAATGATGAGGAGATTGATGATTTTCTACAAAACAAAGGCAAGTTCAAAGAGACCTCAATTGATGAAGAAAATGATGATGGTAAAGGTAATGGTACAAATGAGATGCAGATCAATGAAATGGACGTGTTGCAGCTGAAGAATAACGCCATTCCCAAAGGCTTGATACCTATAGAAAAACTCTTTGATCAAGATGATGTAGCCCGCAAGCCAACATTGCAGCCAACAGAGAAGGGTGTGGAAGAAGTCAATATCGGGACAGCTGCAAATCCTAAATTGGTAAAATTGTCCAAAGCATTGCCACCAAAGATCAAGGACAAATATATTAGTTTGATGTCTTCATTTGCAGATGTGTTTGCTTGGGACTATTCTGACTTAAAGACATATGACACCAATATAATTCAGTACACTATACCCATCAAGCCCAATCAAAAACCATTCAGACAGAAGTTGAGAAGGCTAAATCCAAAGTTGCTGCCATCTATTGAAAAGGAGATCAACAAGTTTTACAAATCAGGGATCATTGTGCCAATCAGATTTTCAGATTGGATCTCTAACTTGGTGCCCGTAAGGAAGAAGACAGGTGAGATTTGCTTATGCATTGATTTCAGAAATCTCAATAAAGTTTCATTGAAGGACAACTATCCACTGCCCAAAATGGACCATATACTTCAGCGACTAGTGGGAGCATCTCGTATGTCACTGCTTGATGGTTATTCTGGATATAACCAATTTTCTGTCAATGAGGATGACCGAGACAAGACAACGTTCACCACTCCATGGGGAACCTTTCATTGCGCTAAAATTCCTTTCGGTTTGAAGAATGAAGGTGCCACATTTCAATGTGCAATGGACTTGGCTTTTGCAAATGAGAAGGATGTCTTTTTGGTGGTGTATTTGGATGATTTGACGGTGTTTTCTAAATCTGATGAAGAGCACATGTACCATCTTAAAACTGTCTTCCTAAAGTGCAGAAAACATGGCTTGTCACTAAATCTAAAGAAGAGCTTGTTCGCCATGGATGAAGGTAAACTACTCGGGCATAATATCTCAAAAGATGGCATCCGTATTGACCCAGCACGTGTGCAAGCAATTCAGCAAATCGATCTGCCCCGGAATAAAAAGGAGATACAATCATTAAATGGTAAGATGAACTTCCTATGCCGCTTTGTACCCAATCTTGTTGGGCACCTAAGAGAGATGAAAAACATGCTTAAGAAGGACAGCCAAGTGAAATGGACGGAAGAGGCGGTAAAATCTTTCAATTTGGTCAAATTGGCTCTTTCCTCAGCTCCCGTTCTAGTCAGCCCGAACTACACTCAGGATTTCATATTGTTTTCATTTGCTTCAGAACATACTGGCAGCGGTGTTACTGTAGAAAAGAGATGATCATGAAAGACCCATTGCATTTTTTAGCAGAGCTATAAGAGACGCAGCTTTAAAGTACAACATCATTGAGAAGCAAGCCCTTGCACTTGTGAAGGCATTGAAAGATTTCCGGGTGTATATTCTACATTCTCACATTCTGGCCTATGTTCCTAACACTGTTGTAAAAGATGTTTTAGTGCAGACTAATCCGGAAGGAAGAAAACGCAAGTGGATTGTAGCCTTGATGGAATATGATGTGGAAATAAAGCCCACAAAGCTGGTGAAAGGACAGGGATTGGCGAAGCTAATGGCTGAATCAAACTTGCACGCCTTGGACATAAATCTGATCACTGTTATGTCCAATGAGAATGAGGAGAAATCATCAATTCAGGTATCTGAAATGTTTTCTCTCTCTCCATGGTATTCAAATATCATATATGTGCTCAAAAATTTGTCACCACCACCCGGCATGACTAGAAACAAAGCGATAACACTCAAGTTGAAGGCATCCAAGTTTTGCATTCTTAATTCAACACTGTATTGGAAAGATCCCGGTGGCATTTTGTTAAATTGTTTAGTGGAAGAGGAAGAAAAGAAGGTCACGGAGGACTGCCACCAAGGAGACTACAATGGTCACCTTTTCTGGAAGTCAACAGAAAACAAAATTTTGAGAGCAGGGTACTACTGGCCGACATTGTTTGCTGATGTATATAAGATGGTCAAGCGCTGTCATAAATGTCAGGATTTCGAAGGGAAGCGGAAGTTACAGCCTCTACCACTCAAGCTCATTGAGTTGAGCGCTCCTTTCGAGTAATGGGAATTGGATTTCATTGGTGAAATTCATCCCGCTTCTTCCGGATATCATAGATGGATCCTCACAGCCACAGATTACTTCAAAAAATGGATTGAGGCAATTCCCACCAGGTAAGCTACAGATTCGGTAATCATTTCATTCCTTGAAAATATCATCTTGTCTCGCTTTGGTTGTCCTAATAAGCTAATCACTGATAACACAACAACTTTCAAATAGAAAAGGATGGTAGAGTTTTGTCATAAATATCACATCATTTTGGGTCACTCAACTGCCTATCATCCACAAGGCAATGGATTGGCGAAATCTTCAAACAAATCATTGGTCAATATAATCAAGAATCTGCTAGAAATAAACAAGAAGAGCTGGCATAAGAGGTTGGTAAATGTGCTTTGGGCAGATCGGGTCAGTCAGAAGAAATCCATAGGTATGTCACCGTTTGAGCTTGTTTATGGAGTTGATACAGTATTTCCTACCTCTCTCGCTGCCCTGGTAGTCAAACTTCTTCAGGAGGCCAGCAGTGAAGAAGATCCCATGCAGAGGAGGTTGAATCAAATGGTCCACTTGCAGCAGACCAAAGAAGAAGTTTTCAAGAACACAGCCAAATTGTAGGAGAAAATCAAGAAAATTTATGATAGAAAGGCAAAGGTGGACAAATTTCAGGTGGATGATGTGGTGCTGAAGTGGGATGCAAGGAATGAGGAGAAAGGCAAGCACGGTAAGTTCGAGAACCTCTAGAAAGGTGCTTTCAAGATTGCAGCATATCGGGGGTAGAATGCATTTCTTCTAAAGGGAATAAACGGAGAAGATTGTCCAGGAGGGCCGATCAATGGTCAGTTGCTCAAATGGTACCATTTCTAAGTTATTAACGCTGCTTCCACTATCACTGTAAATACCATTTTATTTCAGTTTAGTTAGAGTTGGTCAAGTTAGCCTTTAAGTCATTTCAATGTCAAGTTTGAGTCAGTTTTTTGGTCATTTCAATTTCATAAATGAGTCAGAGTCCTATATTATTTATCAAAATGATGACTCCATAGCCCAATGGATGAAGGCACTGTCTAGCTCTTCCAGATATCTGCTATTCTTGGCACCTCCAAGGAGCTACCATCCCCCATTGGAGCCAATGTTAGAGTCGGTCTGGTCAGTCCTCCGTCAGAGATCAAAACTCTTTATGCATTTCATGTTTAGGTGTCCCGCTCCATTTACCCAGCTACATTCCACTAGGGGCATGCCATAATCTGATGAAGAAGGTCATGACAGTCACTCCCCCTCATGTCTGGCTCCTGTTGGCTCAAGTCTTTTGTCAATAATCATCAAAGTCCATGATAGTCAAAGTCTGGTCCTTTAAAGGACAAAAGTCATTTTCTATGTTTAGGTCTAGGAATTCATCAATTGGGTCTTTGAACATGTCCAGTAAAGCCATGCAGGCTAGAGTGAGGCCCTTACACAGTTATGGTTCAAAGAGTTTCATCGTCATGTGGATAAACTTCGAATCTTCTTCAAAACTCTGTTTTGAAGAAAAGTCAAACAGCATCATTTATGACAAAATTTTCAAAAAAGTAGCCACTTGATTTTTTAGGTGCAGTCATGGTTTCCGTGGCCAAATGTCCTGTCATGCAATCCCTGCAAAGAGTGCCGAAAATTTCATCATTTGAGCTAAAGTTTCAAAGGGAAAGTGAAAATCAGTGTGTTTTAAAGTCAGTGAAAAAGTGCAAAACTCAACATTAAAAAAATGGGTTTTTGAAGAGGAAAAAATTAAACCCATCTCTTCCAAGGCTATATATACCAATTTTTGTCAAAACCAAAGGCGTTGTGCTATTACAAGGCTTGGAGAAGTGTTGTAAAGGCGTGAGTGTGAATTGGTGATCATTTGAGTGAGTTGGAGGCGGTTTTAGAGGGCGCGACGCATATACCCAGGAGCGCGACGCACACAGAGGGCGCGACGCACACGCAGCCTGCCCATAGTGCAATTTTTCTAAGGGCATGATGCATACCCAGGGCGTGGCGCACTAGGCTTTGCGGCGCATACAGACAAGGGCCAAGACAAGTGCCCAAACACTCCCAAATTTTTGTGAAGCCTATCAAATTGAGAGGTAGGCTCTTTAAAATAACTTGCTCATCAAATTTTGTCAATTATAGGGTGTTTATTGAGATGCTTGAATGCCACCAAAATGTATAAAATCGACCATAATAAATCACCAAGAAATTGATGGCTAGGGTTGTTAAAATGTCTTGTTAGTGCCAAGGTTTCACTCCACTCACCTTTTCCCCTCACCTATCACTTTTCCCATCCTCCCTCTCTCATTTTTCATAAAATCCATGCCCTAAACTACTACCAAACCCTAACCCATCAAAAATCCCAAACTCCTCCCACATCCCTAACAAATTTCTCCCTATAACCCCTATTCCTGTTACATCACTCCCTTCCTAACACTCCCTGTTTCATTGTTCCCCTTGGTAACAGATATTACAAAGGCACCCAACCTCGCACCATCATCAAAGGCAGCCTAATCACAGTCCATACTACAGTCATGACATCACAGCATTCATTAGAGTATGAGATGGAGACACAAAGTGACTCATCCTTAGAAGAGCAGGCTCCCAGGAGGCATCACAAGAGTGGTAAACATGTCAGGGATGAGCCCACTACCCTCACTGAATTACAAGCATGCCCTCTTGCCATGTCATGTTTCCAACACCTATCATGTTTTGAATTTTGTCAAAGGG
>APFE030830254.1:161306-226457 GCA_000404065.3 Pinus taeda | reverse complement strand
AGGTTGCTCAGGTGATATTGCTCTTTTTTGTACTTTCTATTTGTCTAATAATGAAACACGTCTTGATTCCCGATATGCTTCTTCTTTATGTTAATGATGTTCATGTTCGAATTTCATGTATGAATGGATGTCTAAAAGTTTATAACTAACTCATTTCTTGTATAACATAAAGATGATTTTCATATAAATCTTTGTCCATATACTGCTGCATTCTTTGGAATTGTTGGTTTTGCAGGGCAAAGGAGCGGAAAGGACGTGAAGAAGGGTTTGGACCCTTGAGGAACTACCCGAACGTAGGACCTGAGGTACGTCCTTCTCACCTTAGAAATAGCTTTTTCTAGCATAATGGCTGTGTGTGTGCATGTTTCTTGATTTAGACAACTTTCAGTCTGCTAGGGTTCCACCCAAGATCCTTAGGGGATAAAATTCTACAACAGAACTGGCGACTCCGCTCGGGAACAACATTCTTGTTGTTCCTAGTTGGGTGTTTGTCAAGCCTATCCGGGCTAAGTAGCTTGCTGGCTTATTGTTATTGTCTGGTCTGTTTCTGACTGCTGAGTTTTACCATTTTCTTGAGTCTCTTTTCTATTTTTCCTGAAATATTATATACACGCTGCTTTGTTTAGTTACAGAAGCGTATAAACGCTTGTTGTCTGAAGTGAACCCGCGTATACGTAGGTTTCCTCATAAATAGTCGCGTATACACGCATTCTGCACTGAATGCAGTCGCATATACCTGGCAACTTTCAGGATTTATAAACTTTTTGTCTCTGGAGTGCGTCTGGTGCTCTCAGTCAGTTTTAAACAGTCATCTTTGTCGGTACCAGTTCTCTGTCTTACAGCAAGCGTCCTTACTCCGATTTCTCTCTAATTATAAGGAGTTTTGGTCTTGTTTTGTGTTTGCAAGCGTCATCATCTTTTTACTTTAAACACGCAAGATTTCTTTATTGGAATCTTGGCTGCCCTGAGTGATCAGAGCAGAAAAGAATTGTTATTAACTTTGTGTTTTAACTTGTTTCTTGGTGACTTTTTGTTTGCTTAACGAAATCGATCTTATGACCATTTACTTCTTTGTTCATCAAAGTTGTCATTTTTGGAACTTTTTGAAAACCGTTTTTTTGAATTTTTTTTTTGTTGGTCTTTGCACAAAGCTTTCCTTGCTGCCTTCCATTGTCAAAGCCTTTTTGAGCAGCATTGTTTTTTTGTTGATTTTCATTCTTTGTTGGGTGGAAACTTACAAAAAGTGTTTCTTGCTTGTTTCAATTGTGAAGTGTCGGTTTTTGTTGAAAGCATTTTCAAAAAGACCCTTTTGTTGCTACTTTCAAGTGAACTTTTTGAAAAGTTTTAGTTTTGCTTTCTTGAAACTTGCTTTTCATTTGGTTTCCTTTTGACTGAATGAAAGTATTTTTGTTATCTTGAGTTTTGCTTTTAGTATTTAGACGAATTGTAGCATCTTTGATTCCATCTAAATATTGTAAGTGGCAAAAGAAAATTTGATAAACAAAGCAACTTTCATTTCTTGTTTGTAGAGAAATCTTCAATTCTTGCATCTTCACTATACTTTGCATTAGTTTGCATCGTTAAAGCAATAGCAATTCTTTTGGTTTTTGCGTGTGTGAAGCGTGTTACAAGAAAAGAAAAGAAAAAGTTTTTTCTTTCTAAGTGTTTCCTACAACCCATGTAGAGTACTCTTTTCATCGAAAGAAAAATGATTGCGTTCATGTAGTTACTTTTTCTTTGATTTTTGGTTGAGTCATACACACATCATCAAGTTTCACGTCCATCATCCCTTGACTTAAAGAACAGCCCTTAAAATCAAGCGCTAATTAAAACCAACTAGAACTTTTTATTTTAAGTTAAATACACGAACAAGTTTTAGGATTTTAGGGCCTTGGAATAGGCGAGTGGAGAGTTAACTCTCCAAGGCCATATTAAACGTCAAAACATAGGAGTCTGATTAAAGAGAGAAAATCCAATAGCGTTAGGAAGACCAGGAAAGCTCCGGATCTGGGAGTTAAGCGTGAGGGTCTGGGAAGACAGGGAAGAGAGATACCCCCTCTCCTACTTGTCCGAACTTACCCCAAGACCATTATGCCTGGCTTTTGTGACGAATTGGTATCCTTAGTTTCCACTCCTAGGGAACTACATAGGTGGCTGCGGAGGGGAATCCTGTGGCACCTGAGGTCGACGTTGCATCACTCTCAACGGTACTACTAAAGGGCACCCTTGCGAAGCTTGTGGGCTTGCACCGATGCAGGCTGTTGTTAGGAGGTCAGCGTAACTTCCTCTATTACCTTCGCTGATAGGGTTGGGCCGTAATTATCCCAGACTATCTTCGGAAGGCCCCTTACTCCACTTTCTTGTATTTTGGTGTCCGGTCCTCATCACCCGGAGCGGAAATACTTGGAAGTTGTTTGACCGGCTGACTTCTTTTAGGGACATTATAGTGATTGCTCTTTGCTCCTTGTATATAGTTGGCTTTAGGTATTTAAGTCTAGTCACGTTTGGACTTTGTGTTCTAAGTGACTGGCTTACCACTCTGCCGATCTTGAAAGACTTTTGGTTGTTTTTTCGAAAGTTGTGGAGTTGCCTCCTCAAGGGCAAAGGTCTTGATTGTGTGTTTATCTTCCTTGAAAAGTCATTTCTACATTCCCGTAAGGGAAGGGTTTGGGAATTAGTTAGATATGGCCAATATTCCTAGGGAAACCAACCAAGGTACCCTTCCAAAAGGGGATCCTTGTGCTTTTCCTTTCTTTGGAAATGTTGGTACTCCCTTGATGGCCACTTTGAATATTCCTGAGCTGAATGTTGGACTGCCCATTTGGCTGTGGTCCACACCGAATATTCCGAATGCTCTTGAAGCCTCTCAGTTGAATTCTTTATTTCAAGGGCATCACATGGGTGCTAATTGTTCATCTTCTTTCAAAGAGAAATCTAAAAGGAGGAGAAAGAGGAAGTCAAAGAAGAAGAATAATTCTATCCCTTCATCTTCAACCTCTACCAGTCATGTTGGAGATGGACCTTCAGCCGCTGCTAGTCATGCTGGGGGCACAAGTCTAGTCACTGCAAGTCATACTAGCACTTCATCCTCAACCTCTGTCAATCATGTTGAAGATGAGTCTTCAGCCACTACAAGTCATGCTGGGGGCACAAGTCTAGTCACTGCAAGTCATACTAGCAAAGAGTCATCGACCTCTGCAAGTCATGTTTAGAACTCTCCGCAAACCACTGCTAGTCATGTTAGCAGAATGGAGGTTGATAAGAAACCTGGACGTAGAAGTTTTAAACCTAAGTTCCCTTGTAAGATATGCAAGGGAGACCATCTTACTCATTTATTCCTGGTATTCCAGAGGTTCAAAGGGTATGGTCCGAGTCTGAAAGGTCTTCTACTCCTAGATCTGATATCGTTTCTCGTCAAACCCATCAACCATTGGTTGATAATGTGGTGGTGCCAGTGCAGTCTCTGGCCAGTGGAGTCGCCAGTTTTGTTGCAGGATTTTATCTCCTAAGGCTCTTGGGTGGAACCCTAGCAGACTGAAAGTTGTCTAAATCAAGAAACATGCACACACACAGCCATTATGCTAGAAAAAGCTATTTCTAAGGTGAGAAGGATGTACCTCAGGTCCTACGTTTGGGTGGTTCCTCAAGGGTGCAAACCCTTCTTCACGTCCCTTTCGCTCCTTTGCCCTGTCAAAACAACAATTCCAAGGAATGCAACAGTATATGGACAAAGATTCACATGAAAATAATCTTTATGTTATACAAGAAAGGAGTTGGTTATAAACTTTTAGACATCCATTCATACATGAAATTCAAATATGAACATCATTAACATAAAGAAAGAAGTATATCGGGAACAAGATGTGTTTCTTTATTAGACAAATAGAATAGTACAAAAAAGAGCAATATCACCTGAACCACTTCTGCAGGCTCAAAGCTCAGCCTCCTTCTGGATCCGTCCCGCCTCAAGCCTCTAGTAGGTCTCCTTCCAATACTCACTCCAAGATGTCATAACTAGGGGATGAACATCAAATCACAAGGAAACAAGGGTTTCCTGTACAAAATGGGGGAAGTGCAGAAGGCACAAGGGTCTTCAGACCTGATCAGGGGGAAATCTCAGTATAATAACCTTTCTCTATATTCTCTCCTCCTTTAGGCCTTCCCTTTAGTGTCTTTTTATACCAATTCCAAAGTAGTTTTTTAGTTAGGAATTGGTTGGGGACAGTTGAGGCCACTGGCACTAACAGGTGATCAGCAGGTAAAACCCGCGATCTCTGCCTGAAAATAATGAGTTTAATATTTTTTAAGTGTTTTAATACATATACGCGGGTTGGGTATATATGAACCCGCGTATACACACGTTTAACTCAGGGCAATGTCGCATACAGGGAATAAAACAATGTTTTTTAGATTTTGGACCAGGTCTGGAAGGAGGGGTTACCCTAGGCCATGAGTGCATCATCACAAACCATAATAGTGAGATTTGGAGCTATAACACGTACAGATCTATAAAAGATAATTTTCCCTTTTCAAATATTTAGACATCAATTATACCCAGATTATCATATTTATAGATCAAGTCATACACCAAATATAACATATCAAAAATCACGCAAAGATACTTCTCTTCAAGCCTTAAGATCTTGACCCTTCAATAGAACTTATCCTTCTTCTAGTGCTCAGGTTCCTCGTTGATTCAGATCCAGCTATGCACCATAACCCAATGACCAGTATTCTAGGTCTTTCTCTTCATAAGATATTCAATACTTAAGTAAATCAGTTTGCCTAAGGATCTCCTTCCCCTTTTATAGTCTTAGGCCTTACTCAATACCATGGTCCAAAACCACTTAGAACCAATACTATGGTCCCAATACCTGGGTTCAACACATCAGACGAGATACCATGGACCAAAGCCATAGGTCCAAATACCAAGGACAAAATACCGTGGACTAAAAAATAATCTTTCCCACATGTACGCGCTTTTCCATGCATGAAAGTGCATGCATATGTATACGCACCTTTTGATCGTCAAACCCACATGTATAAGTGACTTGGTTAAGAGGAACCTACATATATCTCTTTTTATTTCATTCTGAGAGCCTTAATTGTGCTCTGTCATTTGAGTGAGTTTCCATCAAGGACAACACCTCTGTCATAATGCTAACAATCTCCCCCTTTAGACTTGATGGCAACCCCAAGTCACTCAAAGTCATTCTCCCCTTTTGTCATCAAGTGCAAAAGGTTATGCTCCCCCTAACTGTAGGCAAAGTCTGCAAGAAGATGTTCTACAAGAAGAACCATGACTTCATACATCATAAATGACCTTCCTATCAACAAAGACTCATACATACATCCATCTCCCAACCAAGTGGGGATATACCAATATTGACTCATCCACCCAACCAAGTGGGAATACATCAAAGGTTTACACATGATAAAACAATAACATTACATCATCCATCCCAGGCATTATGGGGAAACCAAAGTAGGCCATTACATGACCTTGATAAGAAAAGAAATACATGAGATAGAGACGAAATATCTACAAAAAGACTATGATAGTCATCAACAACCATCATCAGCAACATCAGTCAATCATCATTCAGACCAGCAACCATGTTCTCCCTCTGCACCTATTCCACCTGAAACCAAAAGCAACTTTGAATCTTGAACCAAGATCTTCTAAGATAATGCCAACAATGCATTATTAGAATCATATATGCTCCCCCTGAACCTATGCCAGATGGTCTCTGCCAGACCCATATCAGACTCTTTTCATCCTGAGCCTGGCACACTGTTGTCTTCAAATCAACATATACTTGACTATATCCACAGAAACTAGCATATGTACACGGATGCTCCACATGAAACTCGCGTACAACTACTTTTCTCTGAAACATACAAGTTTCAACATCAAGATGATGCATCAACTACTCCCAGCTTCTGTTTGAGGTATTCAAATGTCTCCCTAGGTAGTGGTTTGGTGAGTATATCAGCAACTTGTTCCTTGGAGGGAACATACTCCAATTTTACCTTTTGTTCAAGCACTTTTTCTTGGAGAAAATGATATTTGATAGGTATGTGCTTGGTCTTTGAATGCATGATAGGATTCTTTGAAATAATGATCGCACTTGTATTATCACATAAAATGGAGATAGGTGGAGTACAAGTGATTTGAAAATCTTGCAAAGTTTGCATCATCCAAAGGAGCTGTGTGCAGTAAGATGCAGCAACCACATATTCCACTTCAGCTGTAGATAAAGTAACTGAACTTTGTTTCTTGCTGAACCAAGATACTAATCTGGGACCCATAAAGAATGCACCACCACTAGTGTTTTTTCTGTCATCCACGTCTCCTACCCAGTCTGCATCTGTATATGCATGAAGTGTGAGATCTGTATCTCTAGGATACCATAAGCCATAGTTTTGTGTTCCTTGAAGATATTTGAAAATCCTTTTAATTGCATGAAGGTGTGCTTCTTTTGGATTTGCCTGGAATCTTCCAACTATTCCCACTACATGCATGATGTTTGGTTGGGTACCTGTCAGATAGAGCAGACTACCAATCATGGATCTATAGGTTGGTTGATGTACTGTTGCTGAATCGTCTTTTACATTGAGGCTAGATCCTATTACCATAGGGGTACATACTAGTTTTGAATCTTCCATGCCATTTTTCTTCAAGATCTGCTTGAGGTACTTGGTTTGTGATAAAAAAATACCGTCTTTATTTTGTTGGACTTGTAAACCAAGAAAACATGTTAGCTCACCAAGCAAGGACATTTCAAATCCTTTTTGCATCACCAAAGCAAAGTTTTGACTCATGGCTTCTTCATTGCTACCAAAGATGATATCATCAACATACACAACAAGTATTAGCAATTTATCATTATCAATTTTTAATATAGATTGCTATCTGCTGACCCTTTTGAAAAACCTTGTTGATGGAAGTATTTGTCTAGACGATAATACCAAGCCCTTAGAGCCTGTTTAAGACCAAAGAGTGCCTTCTTAAGTCTGCATACAAATTTTGGATCATTTCCAAGGATGAATCCATTTGGTTGCTCAATATACATTTCTTCTTCTAAGTTTCCATTTGAAAAGGTAGATTTCACATCCATTTGAAATACTTTGAACTTCTAATAGCTAGAAAGAGCAAGGAACATTATTATGGCTTCAAGTCTAGCAACTGGTGCAAAAGTTTCTTCAAAGTCTACACCTTCTTGTTGAGCATACCCTTTACAAACAAGTCTAGCCTTGTTTCTAATAACATCTCCATTTTCAATCAGCATGTTTTTGAATATCCATTTGGTCCCTATGACATTCTTATCATTTGGTCTTGGAACCAACTCCGAAGTGTTATTCTTTTCAATTTGATCAAGTTCTTCATTCATGGCCTTGACCCAACATTCATCTTTGCATGCTTCACTTACATTTCGTGATTCAGTGGAGGAGAGCAATGCTAGATAACTTGAAGCTTCTGAAATAGTTCTTCTTGTTTGTACACCTGTCTCTTTATGCCCCAAAATTTGAGTCTCTGGATTATTCTTCTAGACATACCTAGATGGAGTCTTTTCTTCTACCATTATCTGTTCTTCTGGTGCCTCATATGTTTATTCTTCATCACAAGTCTGATTTTATGTTGAAGGATAGTCCTCATCATCTTCAAAATCATCAGATTTTACCTACCTAGGAATATTTCCTTCTTCATCAACCACTACATCAATACTTTCAACAATTTTTCGAAGTCTTTTATTGTAATACTTACATCCTTTGCTATGGGGAGAGTAACCAAGGAGAATGCCTTCATCTACTTTAGGTTCAAACTTGCGAAGGTTTTCATCAGTCCTTTTGATGTAACATTTGCTCACAAAAATTTTGAAGTATTTTACTGTAGGAGTCTTACCATACCAAAGTTCATGAGGGGTTTGAGTGCTATTTACTTGGATGTTTGTCTTGTTGAGAATAGTAATGGTAACAAATGCAGGTTCACCCCAGAAGGTTGCAGGAGTTCGAGACTCATCAAGCATAGCACAAGCCATTTGTTGAACCGTTCTATTCATCCTTTCTACTACTCCATTTTGCTGAGGAGTCCTTGTAGTAGAGAATTCCCTTCTTATTCCATGTTCTTCATAAAAATTGACGAATTCATCTGAGGTAAATTCCCCTCCTCGATCAGACCTAAGGCATTTGATTCTGTGATCTGATTCGTTTTCAACCAAGGCTTTGAATGCTTTGAACTTCTAGAAAGCTTCGTCTTTATGCTTCATGAGTCCTATCCAACACATCCTGGAAAAGTCATCAACGAATAATATGAAGAATTCTTCTCCTCGAGGTGACCCTTTCCTGGATGGACCACATACATCAGTATGGACAAGTTCAAGTGGCTTACTAGCTGATCCTTCCTTCTCAAGAAAATTAGTTCTGGTTTGCTTACCAAACTGACATGATTTGCATATTGTATTGTCTGGAATTCTGATGTTAGGGAGATCACAAATTGCCTGATATTTGCATGCTTTCCTTATCTAAGAGAAGCTTAGATGTCCCAGTCTTCTATGCCATAGCTAGTGTTCATCATTATTGCTTAGATAACATTGTTTTTGTCCTCCCTTGAGTATGTATAAATTATTAGGAGTTCTTATGCCTGCTATCACCCCAAGAAACTCTCCTAGGTTGTATCTCAGAGATGCTCAGGAACATTACAAACTCAACACAAAGGTTGGAAAATGGTGGATGAATGAAAAAAATGCTGCATATTGACACCAGATAACCACTTCTACTATGATTAACCCCAGACATGGGTGAACACCCCCAGACTACAAGGCTTTAGACCACCAATTACTCATAGTTTAAGGAAAATGTGATGATGGAGAATATTGATCACACCAGCAGATGCACAGGACCCTGTGATGGCCAGCTGCAACTAGTTAAGAGGTCTGTAAATCTATTTCCTACTGCACAGACAGGATGACAACTCTCTGGCATTAAAACAATAGAAACCCACATACAAATTCAATGATACATGCTAAATTCTAACATAGAGGTGGGATGAAAGCCCCTCTAATGCTAAACATCAACAACACATGAATAAATGCAAAACAGGCACAGCCTGGAAGAAAGAAGAAGTGGAAAGTGAGCAATTAACAACAAAAGAAGCTTGCATTAGCTGAAAATGAAGACCAGACGCTGTAGGTATCACAGTAGTTACATTCACCAGAAGTTGAAGCTTACAACAAAATAAAATTCATCAACCCTCTACCTTCTGAGTTCTCAATATATTTAGAGGTTGATTACAAAAATATCTGCTATCCTATGCATGGAGGGGTCATAATGGACCACCAACCAAATTAACTATCTGATAAAAATCTCTGCTACAAACTGTTGTTTGAATGAATATATTTGACATTTTCTGGTACTTGGCTATCCTTCCTGAGCAGGTAGAATTTCCTATGGAAGAATGATCCATAACTAATAAATGTTGTGAACTGCTTGAGGAGTGTCCTTTGGTTCTTCGGCCATAATGTTTCTTGAATGCAGTAGTTGGGAAATAGCTGTGTCGAGTACAGGTAGCTGGCATCTTCGTCCTTCGGGAGCAAAGAATGGCTATGGATGTGAATGGGCGGAGGAACAAAATCGGCCGTTGGATGAAACAGATGAACGACGGAGATGAAATTATAGTGAGTATCAGGAGAACAGGTGGAAGGAGAAACGTAGGACGTCAGATCGTGGTTTGAAAGATCCGACGACGATTGGGCACGAGAGAAGGGTGGAAGTTAACGAGTGGAGAAGGGCAGTTTTACTATCGGGTGGTATTTCCCACACCGCCTATGGGAGGTGAGTGGTTTACGTACAAAGGGAAGTGATGGAATAAAAAGACGACATGTGGTGGATGCGATAGGCGGGCAACCATTTTACCCGCGGGTTAACTGATGTGCGGCTTTTGGCGGCAGGAGTAGCGTATATCATTGGATTGCCCGGGAGGTGCAATCGAATGATGGGAAAAGAATAAAGGTTAATAGGGTGATGTGACTGGGAAAGATGCGGGTATGCTTGGTCATGTTATCAGGGTTTTATAACCTTTAAACCCAGCACCTTGGGGGCTAACAGAACACGGCTTTTACATTAAATGCAGGTGTAAAACAGGGGTAGCAACGCTATAGAGTTACAAGGAGAATGAAGGGGAAGAAGGAAACATAGTATTGTGAGCTCCCTTCTTCCAAAAACACCACGGCCAAGCTGTCTTTGATCCTCAAAATGTTCAAACATATAGTAGAGCTAACATTTGGCTCCTTTTGGGGATGAGATCCTCCCTGTGAGGTCTCAAGAACCTTCAAGTCAATGCCTTCCTAAATAAAATGAATTATAAAAATTCCTAGTGTTCCATTGGGCATGGAGTCTGACTGAACCTACACTAAACTGCTAAAACAAAATATTTACAACTTTTAAGGCCAAAGACCTTAAATCACATAAATTTTCAGAAAACACCCATTGATTGGGCCATAAAAAACTGCTTCTCCTCCCATAATTTTCAGTATGAAGGTGTTTTTCCCTTGAATCTGATAAATGATGAAAGGCCCTCTCCAAAAAGCATCAAATTTCCCATGATTGCCTTTCTTTTCTTTCAGTGCATCCCATTTTAGTACCAAGTCTCCAACCTGAAAATTATCTGCTTTTGTTTTCTTGTCAAAAGCTTCCTTGATCTTTCTATGATGTACTATAGCCCTTTTAATCAGCTGTTCTCTGATTTGATGTACCTCTGCTAAATCTGTGATTCTTTTTGCCATGTCTTCTTCTTCTTTCTGCTATGATTGAAGGAACTTTTCCACAGGGAGAGCAAGCTTAATTGGAAATATTGCATCTGTGCCATACAAGAGCTTGAATGGAGAATTCCTTGTGGATTTATTACACTCTATCCGCCCAAAGTGCATATTTGAGCTTTGAATCTCAATTCCTTTTGTTATCATCCAACAACTTCTTGATTATCCTTATCAGACTTTTGTTGGAAGATTTTCTAGACCATTCCCTTGAGGATAATCTGAGGAGGAATGAATTAGTTTAATGCCCATTGAGTTACACGTGTCCACCAACTCTTTTGCTCTGAAGGCTGCTGCATTATTTTTGACTAATTTGTGTGGAAAACGAAATCTGGTAAAGATATTTTCAATTAAAAACTTCATAACCACATTATGATCAGCGTTTCTGGTAGGGATTGCTTCAATCCATTTAGTGAAATAACCAGTGGCTACTAATATCCAGCTGTGCTAGCCACTGGAATGTGGATTGATTTATCCAATGAAATCCAAGCCTCACTGTTGAAAAGGTCCTTTTGCAAATATTGGTTTTAAGGGTAGGGACTTTAATTGCTGTTTTCCTTCAAATCTTTGGCACCTGTCACAAGATTTAACAAATGAAAATACATCAGAAAATAAGGAGGGCCAATAATAGCCAGCTCTTAGGGTCTTATGAGCTGTAGTCTTCCAATAATGGTGCCCTCCACACATGCTGGAACAAAACTGTTGCATGACTTCCATTGACTGCTCTTTGTCCAAACACCTTAAAATCACTCCCGATGGATCCCTCCAATAGAGAACATTCTCATTAATGCAATATTTTGCTGCTCTAAGCTTAATTGTTCTAGCTTGGCTTTGAGTAAAGCTGGGAGGGATGTCTAGCCTAAACAAGAATTTAATTATTTCAGAATACCAGTCACATGAAGCTAGGTTTTCGGCCATCGACTGCTCTCTCTCTGGTTCAAATGTTATTTCTTCTTCTGTTTGACCATTTTTTGAATTCAAGCACATAAGGTTTATGTCCAAAGTTACAGAATTTTCTTCAGGTAACAACTTGGCAAGGCATTGACCTCTGGCAAGCTTAGTGGGCTTCAGTTCTATATTAAATTCAATCAACTTTGCAATCCATTTAGCCCTTCTTCCATCAGCATCAGGTTGTGTTAGGATATCTTTTATCGCAGCAGAGGGTACATATGCTGTTACCTTGGAATGCAGAATGTAAACTATGAAAGCTTTTAAAGATTTGATAAGAGCATATTCCTGTTTTTCAATGATATCATACCTCAGTTCAACATCCCTCAAGTTTTTGCTAAAATATTCTACTGGATGTTCTGAACCTTCTTCGTCTTCTTGCAACAATACTGCTGCAATTGTATCTTCAGAGGCAAACGAGAATACATGGAACTCCTTGCTGTAATTTGGACTTATTAATGTGGGAGCTTCCATTGTAGCTTTCTTGATGGAATCAAATGATTTTCTTGCTACATCAATCCATCTTACCTCTGACCCTTTTCTCAGCATGGAGGTAATATGCTTCACTAGTTCTGAAAAATTTGATATAAACCTCCTCACAAAGTTGATCTTGCCCAGAAATGATTGGATGTCCTTCTTTTATCTTGGGACAAACAAAGTCTAAATGGCCTTTACTCTTTCTGGGTCAATTCAGACACCTGTAGCAGAAACAATATGTCCCAACAGCTTGCCTTCTTCTAAAGCAAATTGTGATTTTTTAGGATTGACTGAAATCCCAAACCTCCTGCACTTCAAGAACACTTTCTTTAAATGCTGTAAATGATTTTGATGGTTGCTAGAGTATAATGTTATATCATCAAGGTAGATAAGGACAAACTTATCCTTGTCTCCCGCAAATGCTATATCCATAGCTCTCTGAAAAGTGGCTCCAACATTCATCAATCCAAATGGCACCTTGGCATACGTGAAAGTGCTCCATGGAGTGGTAAATGCAGTCTTCTCTTGGTCATCTAGATGTACGGCAATATGATTAAAGCCTGACAATCCATCTAAGAAAGAAATTACTTTGGCTCCTGAGACTTTTTGCAGCAAGTGCTCCATCTTGGGTAGAGGATAGTTGTCTTTCTTTGATCCTTTGTTTAAGTTTCTGAAATCAACACAGAGTCTGATTTCTCCACTCTCCTTCCTTACTACCACTAAGTTGGCCACCCATTTTGAATATTTGAGGGGAACTATTATCTTGGCAGCCAACAACTTTTTAATTTCTTTTTTCAATTAGAGGGAGGAGCATAGGATTTATTGGTCTCAGTTTCTGTTTGAAAGGGATGGTGTCTTTCTCTAACGGGATTTTATGCTGGATTATGTTTCTCTCATACGTTTTCAGGTCACTATACTCCCAGGAAAACACATCAGCAAATTGCTTCATTAATTTGCAATATTCAGAACTTTGATCAGTAGATAGATGGGTGGATAGATTTATATGTCTAGGCTGACCTAGACTTTCTATATCATGCTTACAGACTGTAGATTGGTTTTCTTTTTGGGGAGCCTTGTAAGGTACATCATTCTGGTCAAACAATATTTCTAGAGGAATTAAACCCTTAGGAATATGGTTACTAGGAAGTTGGACAATGCTATATTTGCCAATTTTATATCTAAGCTGGGATTGGGGGCTTTCTTCCAAGGATTCATTATCTTTATCAATTTGCATTTCAAAAAACTCCTCAATGACTTGAAGAAACCTATTTATCTCATCATCATCATCAAAAACTTTCCAATGCTGGACATTATCAGGCAAGGACGGTCTGTACTTCATTTGGACTTCATAAGCTAGTCTGGGAGGTATTGGAGGGATAACTAGATTAGCAAACACAACAAGGGAATCAATAAGATAATTTTGGGCTCTAGGAATATATGAGATACAAAAACTATAAAAAGAATCTTTGAGTCTCCATACCTCATCTCTGTATGCTTTTAGCCTTGGGTGCTTTGGTTGAAATGTTTTATTTACCTGTTGAATGATCAACTTAGCATCTCTAAACACCCTTATGTTCTTGATTCCACTGTCTCTAGCTGCATTCAGACCTAATATCAGAGCCTCATACCCTACTATATTGTTTGTGACTTGAAAAGCCAACTTAAAAGACAACTGTGTGCTTTCTTGTTTTGGAGATATCAGCACCACCCCTGCTCCTGCAGTCTCCCTGGAACATGCTCCATCAAAGAACATCTCCCACACTCGACTTCCTTGCTCTTCCTTGGCTTGAACTGTTGATTTTCTGATCTGCATTAAGGCCTCCTGAGATTCTTCTATTTGGAGAATACTTGCTCTAAAATTAGTGTCCATAGCATAAATGGGATGATTTGTAGGATTCTTCTCATCACTAATGATATATGCCAGCTGTGCTTCTCTATATACTCTCCTGCTTTCTCCTCCAAAGACTGGGATAGTGGCATATGATAAATCATTCTGTAATGTCCCACCTAGTCTCTTAATTCATCCTCTGGACGACAACATGCCAAACTTGGGAGGGACATCTGCCACCACTATGTCCATCATCATGCTCTTCATGGGCAGTTGAGTTAGGGTAATGGCTAAATATTTTATCAGTCCCAAGGATTTCACTTTCCTTGAATCAAATGAGAATAGATCATGGTATGGTCTAGTGATATCAAGGCCTAACTCTTCCATGATAGCTTTTGGCATCAAATTGTGGCTAGCCCCTATGTCTAGCAGGCAGTTGTAAAGGACTTTATCATGAATGGTCAAGGAGACATAAAAAGCTAGAGAATTATTATCAGCAGGTTCAGTCATTAGGCTTAGCACAACGACAGGTTTGTCATCTTGCAAGTTGACAGAGTCAGTGGAGGTTTGTGTGGCTTTCAGCTCAAGGGCCTCAAGGATAGGCTTTCTAAACACTTCACTCTTTACAAGTTCTAATAGAGGCACAAGTATTTTTAACTGCTGGACTTCTGCCTCAAAGTTGAAAAGGGAATATGACTTGTTAGGACCTCTTACCTCTTGAACTGGTGCTTTGAGGATGACTGGGTCAGCTGTTGGTCTTTTCTGTCTGGTATTCTGTGACTCTGTTTGCACATCAACTCTTTGGGCAAGATTCTCCTTGACATTATTTGCATTCAATCTCAGATTGTATCTTTGTTGTTCACCGGTCTACAGAACAACTTCCCTGTCCCACTTTTGACTGTCTTGTTCTTGCAACAAAGCTTCTTCATATTCAGTTAATGTCAAGAAGACAACATTGCCTTTATCTTCCATGCAATGTATTTGATCCTCATCTTCAACTTATTCCTCCTCCATGACTACATTTTGGAAAGGAGCTTTAACTTTATGTTCTTCATTTGGATCTTTACCCCTCTCTATTATTTGTAACTGCTCATTTTCTCTTCTGTAGGGATTTGAGTTTCTTGGAGCAAATGTGTTCTGCTGCCTTTTTTTTCTTGAGTTCTGCTCAATATTCAGCTTAGATATCTCAGCAGCCAATGACTCTATCATTCTAGTCAGTTTATCTAATTTAGGCTCTGAAGGTGAGGCAAAGGAAGAAGAAGCCTCACCTCTCTGTCTCCTTCTATCAGCATGACTTTTAAGCTTTTCTACAGCCATTATATTGGATTCTACTTCTAGGGTTGCATCTTGCATAACTGCCAGCGTAGCACATCTCCTTTCTGTCAACAATAGGCATAAATCAGAGTCAAAAGCATTGGCATAAGTGAGTTTGGCTGAAGTGGAAGTTGGCTTAACCTCAACTAGTATTTTACTGTACATCCTATTAAATCTCTTATTAAAATTAGGCAAAGATTCTCCATTTTCTCTCTTCAAGTTACCAAACTCAGTATGATAACACAACAAGTCCTTTTTATCTTCCCATTGCTTCAAAAATGCATCATCTAAAGCTTCAATATCAGCAATAGATCTAGGTGTCAATTCTCTGAACCACTTCCTGGCCTCTCCATCAAGGCTCTGGACAAAAGCTCTCATCCACACATCATTCTCACTTATATCTAAGTTATCAGCATAACTATAAAAATCTTCAAGGTGTTCTTCAACAGTTACCCCATCTGTACTAATGAATGTAGGCATGTATTTTTGGTACTCTCCTACTGGCATAGCATTCAAAGGAACAAACAAAACTAGGGATCCATACCTAGCAACAAAAATCCTTTCCATCCTCGTAAGTGCTTGCTGGCCTGCCATGACTAGGGTATGTGGAATGCTACTGGCAGACTAAATAGTGGGAAACAATGGAACAGATGACAGAGACAAGGAAATATGATGGAATGTATGGGATGCAATCTTTGGACTGAGATCCAAAGGGGAACTAACTATACAAGGAACAATATGAACCTCTGCAGGTGATTCTTCACTAGCAATACAAGGTTCTAATTCTTCAAATTGTCTATTTTCAATTATGACCTCCTCTTACAGAGATACATAAGATTTCTTGGGCTTACATGATCCTAATGCTCCTTTCTGTAAAGTTTTCTTCGACTTGATAATCTTCTCAGGGTCAGGTATTGGTTTAGCTGGTGATTTCTGAGGATTTCTCCGGGTATGTCTCACAGACTGAGCCTGAACTTGGAGTCACCACTAGGTAGGTTCTCTAGTAGAGTTGCCAGATAGATGATTACAACCAGCAATGTGTCCAAACCTTGTCTATCATCAAAGCTTGGGACTATGTCATTTTCCTAGGGAAGCTGAGCTTTAATCTCCTCTCCCCAAAAACGGCGCCAATTAATGTTATCACCCCAAGAAGCTCTCCTAGGTTGTATCTCAGAGATGCTCGGGAACATTACAAACTCAACACAAAGGTTGGAAAATGGTGGATGAATGAAAGAAATGATGCATATTCACGCCAGATAACCACTTCTACTATGCTTAACCTTAGACATGGGTGAACACCCCCAGGCTACAAGGCTTTAGACCACCAATTACTCACAGTTTAAGGAAAATGTGATGATGGAGAATACTGATCACACCAGCAGATGCATAGGACCCTGTGATGGCCAGCTGCAACTAGTTAAGAGGTCTGTAAATCTATTTCCTAATGCACAGACAGGATGACAACTCTCTGGCATTAAAACAACAGAAACCCACATACAAATTCAATGATACATGCTAAATTCTAACATGGAGGTTGGATGATAGCCCCTCTAATGCTAAACATCAACAACACATGAATAAATGCAAAACGGGCACAACCTGGAAAAAAGAAGAAGTGGAAAGTGAGCAATTAACGACAAAAGAAGCTTGCATTAGTTGAAAATGAAGACCAGACGCTGCAGGTATCACAGTAGTTACAATCTTTAGAAGTTTAAGCTTAAAACTTAATAACATTCATCAAACCTCTACCTTTTGAGTTCTCGATATATATAGAGGTTGATTACAAAAATATTTGCTATCCTATGCATGGAGGGGTCATAATGGACCACCAACCACATTAACTATCTGATAAAAATCTCTGCTACAAACTACTGTTTGAATGAATATATTTGACATTTTCTGGTACTTGGCTTTCCTTCCTGAGCAGTTAGAATGTCCTATGGAAGAATTATCCATAACTGATAAATGTAGTGAACTGCTCGAGGAGTGTCCTTTGGTTCTTCGGCCATAATGTTTCTTGAATGGAGTAGTTGGGAAATAACTATGCCGAGTACAGGTAGCTGGCATCTTCGTCTTTCGGGAGCAAAGAATGGCTATGGATGTGAATGGGCAAAGGAACAAAATCAGCCGTTGGATGAAACAAATGAACGACGGAGATGAACTTACAGTGAGTATCGAGAGAATAGGTAGATGAAGAAACATAGGACGTCAGATCGTGGTCGGATAGATCCGACGACGATCAGGCATGAGAGAAGGGTGGAAGTTAATGGGTAGAGAAGGGCGGTTTTACTATCGGGCAGTATTCCCCGCACCGCCTACGGGAGGTGAGTGGTTTACGTATAAGGGGAAGCGATGGAATAAAAAGGCGACACGTTGTGGATGCGACAAGTGGGAAACCGCTTTCCCCGCAGGTTAACCGGCATGCGACTTTCAGCGGTAGGAGTAGCGTATATCGTTGGATTATGCGGGAGGTGCGATCGAATGATGGGAAAATAATAAAGGTTAATAGGGTGATGTGACCAGGAAAGATGTAGGTTACAGTGCTCAGTCACGTTATCGGGGTTTTATAATCTTTAAACCCAGCGTCCTGGGGGCTAACAGAACATGGCTTTTACATTAAATTCAGGTGTAAAATAGGGGTAGCAGGGCTATATAGTTACAAGGAGAATGAAGGGGAAGAAGGAAACGGACTATTGTGAGCTCCCTTCTTGCAAAAACACCATGGCCAAGCTGTCCTTGATCCTCAAAATGTTCAAACATATAGCAGAGCTAACAATGCCTTTGATCACTGTTTCTCCTGTGTCAAGCTCACGAACAATACATCCATTTGATCGAAATATTACCTCATTTCCTTGATCACACATTTGAATGACACTCAATAGATTATGCTTTAAGCCATCAACATACGTGACATTTCCAGATTTGACCTTTTCTTTCAAAAAAATAGAACCTTTACCTTTTATGAGTGCAAGGGTGTCATTTCCAAATGAGACCTTCCTTTCCTTTTCTAAAGCACTCTATGATTGAAGTTCTTCTTTATCACCTGTCATATGTTTTGAGCATCCACTGTCGATGTACCACTGATTTTCCTGTCCTTCTGCATATAAGGCTATACCACATCTTTCTGGTTGCAGTTCTTTCTTTCTCCATGTTTTGGCACTTAATGAAGCTTACTCATTCTAAGTTGTTTGCCGAAACCTACTCCTGCAGTCAGAATATTTATGACCGAAGTTGTTACAAATATAACATTCTATTTCATTTTCAAGAGCAGAAAAGTTATTGTAGGTTCCTTTCATGATTCCAGTCACATTCCCTTGATTTTGTGCTTCTCTAATAATGATGGTCTTGTAGGCAACACATTGAGCTACTTTGTGTCCAAAGTTATGACAAGAGAAACATCGGCCATTGAATAATTTCCTTCGATTATCAAACCTACCATCCCGGTGATTGTAGTTTCCATAGGCATTTATTCTTGAGGAAAATGGAGAATGCTTTACCTGCAGTTAGTTGTAGCTTCTGTTCATCCTTGAAGTAGATTGCCCCCGATATACTTGGTGATCTTTGTTCATACTTGAAGTAGATTGACCCTGATTTACCTAGTGATCTGCTTTTTGCTGTTGATTTTCAGCCTGTTCACTTCTCCTTGCTGCATCAAGATAACTTTTGGAGGTGGATGGATTCTGTGATTGAGTTGCTTCTTCAGAATATCTGAGACCTGTCTTGATTAGAGGTGAAAGATGCACTTTGATAATCTCATCTAAAGTTTCAGATCCTTTAGAAAATCTAAGATTAAGAGCTTTTGTTTTCTCAATATCTTTTCTAAGTCCCACAATTTCACATTCTAACTTTTCATTGTGTTTTTCCCTTTAAGCAAGTTGGAATGTCAGAGTATTTATGATCATACTGTTTTCTTCTAAATAGATTTTAAGTTTAGAAATTTCTTCATAGAGATCGTCTTCATCTATAGCATCCAAGAAATCATCATCTTCAAAAGCCATCAAATGTCTATAATCATTACATTGCTCATCTTCATCACTAATTGAAAATCCATCACCGTCTTCATGAGTATAATAGCTCTTCTTACTTACATTATGTTTTCTGTTCCATCTAACTGGTTCCTTACCTTTGTCAAGCTTGTTTTTATTAGGACACTTGGCTGCATAGTGACCGACTCTTCCACAAGCAAAGAATTTGAAAGGTATCTTACCTCTAAATCTTCCAGAACCCCGTTGAAGGTTCTTTAAAAAGTTTGATTCTTCCTCTCCTTCCGAAATATGTCCTGACTCATTGTAATCTCCTTTTCCTGAAGCTTTGAATGCAACTTCTCTCCTGTCTGATGGTCCCCCTTTTCTCATTTCGAAAGCAATTAGCATTCCAAGCAGCTGTGACATGGTAATGCTTTGTAGATCCTATTTTTCTTCTATGGCAGAAAATTTTGATTCAAACTTAGAAGACAAGGATCTCAGCACTTTTTCAGCCAAAGTAACTTCTTTTATTTTTTCACCCAAGTTTTTCATAGAATTAACAATCTCATCTATACGTAAGAAATAATTAGCCACACTTTCATCATTGTGCATTCTGAGATTTTCATATTGAATTCTAAGAGTTTGTAGTTTTGCACATTTTACCTGATCATCTCCTTCATAGCTCATAATGATCTTGCCCCATATTTCTTTTGCGGTTTTGAGCTACATAACCTTGATGAATTCTGATTGAGATAAACTCCCTAATAGAGTATTGACAACCTTTGCATTTGTTTCATATTGTTTCTTAACAACCATGTTTGTAGGAGTTGCTGATGGAAATGTGTATCTTGTTTCCACGATATCCCAAACTTCTGTACTAAGAGATTGAAGATAGGTTGTGATTCTTACCTTCCAATAGACGAAGTTGCTCCCATCAAAGTTTGGTGGCCTGATAGATGCCTCTTTTTCATAGTATCTTCCTTCAAGCGATCAAGCTTTTTCTGAAGGACCTGCTCTGATACCAATTGTTGGAAATAATACTGAGAGGGGGGGTGAATCAATATTATCAAATCAATTAATTTTCATTTCACAATCAAATTTGTATATGCTACTTCAGTTATGGGAAACTGCGTATATACGCAACTGTGTCTAAAGCAACCAATGTATATAATTAAACTTATGATTCATTAAATGTTGATCTTTAATCAATGCATCAGAACTTCATTAGCCTTAAAACAGTTGTAGTAAAATAGAACAGATCATCACACACATAAACACAAGATATAAGGTGGAAACTCAATGTGGGTGAAAACCACCTGCTGCAATTCGTCTCTATCTTATTTTAATAAGAAACTTCTTTTTACAATATATTTGTACTGTTGCAGTCTTATACCAGTACGCAGGCTTCTACCTGCAGAAGGCTACAACCTTCTCTCATTCTCCAGCTTCTCCTGGAAGGGAATTGCAACCCCCTTAGCTCTTGTACTAGCTGATGTACTAGTATGTAGTTGCTGACCTACAGAAGGCTACAACCTTCTCTTTTCTTCCAAGGACCACGTTTCATAAATTTTCAGTCTGGATCCATCAATGACATCAATCAAACATCAAATATATCTACATCAACCAATCTCCTTTTCACCAACCAAAAATTGATTCAAACAATCACTTCTTTGAATGTTGTAACCAGAAAATAGTAACAATAACCAGACACCAATTTTGAACCCAAAACACTACAGAAATAAACAGAAGTAGCTAAAACATATTTTGTGAGACATACACTACTTCAATATGTGAAACCTGTGTGCATACACTTCTATATTAAGGCAAACTTGCGTATACGCTTCTTTGAATTACTGAACCTACGTGTATACACACCTTTGCAATGTCGAACCTGTGTATAGATCTATAGAAGATATTTTACCCTTTTCAAATATTCAGACATCAGTTATACCCTGATTATCAGATTTATAGATCAATTCATGCAACAAATATAACAGATCAAAAATCACACAAAGATACTTCTCTTCAAGCCTTAAGATCTTGACCCTTCAATAGAACTTATCCTGCTTCTAGCGCTCAGGTTCCTCCTTGATTTAGATCCAGCTATGCACCATAACCCAATGACCAGTATTCTAGGTCTTGCTCTTCATAAGATATTCAATACTTAAGTGAATCACTTTGCCTAAGGATCTCCTTCCCCTTTTATAGTCTAAGGCCTTACTCAATACCATGGTCAAAAACCACTTAGAACCAATACTATGGTCCCAATACCTGGGTTCAACACGTCGAATGAGATACCATGGACCAAAGCCATAGGTCCAAATACCAAGGACAAAACACCATGGACTAAAACATAAGTTTTCCCACATGTACATTCTTTTCTGCGCATGAAAGTGTGTGCATACATACACGTGCCTTTTGATCGTCGAACCCGCGTGTATACGCGACTTGGTTAAGAGGAACCTACATATATCTATTTTTCTTTCATTCTAAGAGCCTGAATTGTGATCTGTCATTTGAGTGAGTTTCCATGAAGGACAACACTTGTGTCACAGAGCTGAACCTGTGTCATAATGCCAACATAGACATACCTAGATCATGACATTAAAAGAATAAAACACGTGTAAGCAATCAGATCTAGCCCGACCAATATCAGATCATTCAATGATAAGTCATTTCAGGTCTCATGGTCCTGATCTAACATTGAATTCAAGGTGCACACAATATTTCAAATTATATCATAATCATAGCCCCTACAACATAAAATATACTTCAAATAGAAGCATTCCTAAGAAATCCTTTCACTTGCACACCTGGCCCTTTGATCTTCTCCTCCTTATATAGTTTTTGTCCTTTCTCAATACCTTGAACCAAAACAACACTTAGAACCTGTGGTATTCTTGGATGATGTCAAATAGTCACTACTCTGCTCAATATTGTGGGCCAATACCATGGTATTGACCCATGGTATTCTTTAATCTTGTATTTCCTTGATTTTGCAATCCATACACACTTTTCCTCTTGTGAAAGTGCGTGAATATGTATACGCTCTTTTTGTTATGTGAACATGCGTGTATACATTGCTTTGGCAATGTAAACCTACGTATATAGATTAAACTACCTTACAACATCCTTTTCCTTAAACTCCTTGATTTTGATCAGTAGACCTTTGTTCCAACTTCCTGTTCTTCTATACCAATGCCTTGTTAGCTCTGAATTGACCTATTACAATGTGAGTTTTACCTTATCAAATTTGAAATTACCTATGAGTGAGTTTCCATCAAGGACAACACTTGTATCATAATTCCAACACATAATTCCATGAATATATATCCAGGTATCTTCTCAACAAATGAATGAAAGCATATCTTTCATCTGGTGAAAGTCCAAGGCCTAAATTAATGTTCTAAGGCTTATGATCAGATCCTAAGTTAACTAATTCAAATCTCTGCATTGAACTTTGAAGCTTGTAATTAGTTACCTTTTTGAATCTATCATTCAGGTCATATAAATCTTCTAGTTTAACTTCAGGTTTAGGTAAATATTTTTCTTCAAAAGATTTATTCAAATATTTGTCATGTTCATGTTCATTGATAATTTGATCAACGTAAGGCCCTTCAGATGTTAGAAAAATCAAGATTTCATTGTCATCATTAAACACTCATCAATTAGTAATGTTGTCTAGAATGGAAGGCAAAAAAGTTTAATTCAATAGAAAATCTATCTAGATTGAAATCTTCAGGTAGAATGAGTTTGGAAGCAGCATTTGCTAGGAGGTCGACACTAACATTTTGTATTCTCGGAATAGGAGCTATGTTGAATGCAGTGAAATGAGACCTTAGTTCTTGGATCAAATATTGATAATGCTTAAGGTAACGAAACACAATGGATGTTGTTTCTAACTTGTTTAAAACAATCTCCGAGTCACCAAAAACTTCAAGGTATTTGATATCAAGACTAATAGCCTTTTGTAAGCTATGTACCAATGCTTTGTATTCTGCAACATTATTGGTATAGTCAAACTCTAATCTACAAGATAGCATAGTTTTTTCTCCATAAGGATTAACCAAAAGGCAACCAGCGCCTACTCCATTAGATTTTGATCCATCAAAATAAGGGGTCCAAAATACAGTATCATGATTATTTACAAGGTTATCTACAACATTTATACTCTTGAAAGAATATGTTTGGGAGAAATTTTCAATTTGAGATGAAACAAAGTCAACCGAAAAAGGAGATTCTTGCACTTGAAAATTACCAAAGAAGGACTTAAAGAAATAAATTCCAAGAATATTGTTTGTAAAAACTACTGATTCATTTTCTTCATCAAAATTAGTCACTGAACGTTTCATTTGTTTTTCCCTGTCAACATGAATTTGGTTGGGTTTTCCATTGTAGGGAAGCCACATGTGTGACCAATCAGTTGCAAAATAACCATGTAGTTTTTCAGACCAATCTCTTCTTAGAATAAGACCATAAAATTCAAGAATACCCACAATTAATATACTATTATTTGACAAACTTTTGAATTGGAAGCTAATCTTATTAAAACATAATTTTTTCTCCAAAAACTTTGAATTTTGTGAGATCTAATTGAACAATCTAAACAATAGATTTTTGTGCTGAGATATTCAATTTAAGACATACCTCATAAGGCAGAAATTTGATGATGCACTAGAATCCAGCAGGCAGTTATGAACATTTTTGTTAAAAATCTCAAATGTTAATAAGAAGGGAGGAGTATGGGAATTCAATCTATCTCCGATGAAAATGGCATCTAATGAGACAATCTTATCTTAAGAGACATTATGAGGTTTTCTTGTCCCTTTTGAGGCTTTTGTAATGACAACATTAGATAATGGAAATGCAAGAACTGCATTCAATTCTTTAAATAAAAGCTTCTGCTGATATTTTAATTTACTAACCTCATAAAGATAAATGCTAGCTTTGACCTTTTTCATGTACTGAAGAATATTATATTCCATAGTGTTAGAGATTATAAAATCCTTGGATGAAGAAGGAGATTTAGAATTAGTCAGAAGAGAATCTAAAGGAGGAGTAGAAAAATTCTTATTTACACTTTTGTCCTTATTAGGGCAAGCAAGGGACTTATGTTTTTGATTTGTTGGAGATGAATAAGAAAGTCCCTTACTTCTAGTACTTACTGGTAGGGCCTCTTCTTCTTATTTATTTTCTAAAGTAGTTAGGATGAAATCCCATACACCATAAAATTTTACTAATTCTTCTTCTTGGGATTCTTCAATAGATAAAGATGATTCTTCCTCTTCATCACCTTGATCAGATTCAACATTTGATATAATGGTAGGTGGTTGTGATTGTGATGGTCGAGTCCTTTTGAAAGGCCGAAATGGATTTTAGAGGTTTCAACTACTTGATTTTTAATTTCTACCATTTCATTTGACACTATATTCATAACCTTTTGTAATCCTTCCAAATCAAAAGGATCCTTGAGAGCTTTCTTTTTGGATTCATTTTTAAATGTAAATTTTTTTATTTTCTTTATTTAATCAAGAGTAGTTTTCTTTTCAAGGGCAAGGATTCTCTTTTCTAAAGATAGAGCTTCTTTCATGTTATCAAGTAGAACTGTTTTGTTGGCTCTATCTATGAACATAGAAATATTTTAAGGAAGAACAAAGATATACCATTCAATTTGCATATCAGTCCCTCGTCTAGAAGTGGCTGGGATCTTATTCAACAATTTGTCTTAGGAGAAATACTAAGAGGGGGGGTGAATCAATATTTTAAAATCAATATTTTTTTAATTTCATATTCTGATTTCTATACACGAATTTACTGAAAGCAACCTGCATGTGTGCACAACTATTCTTAAGACAACTAGAATATATCTAGTAGACTTATGTTTCAGTTAACTGATCATATGTTTGTCTTCAGCCAGTGCATCGGTACTTTATTAATCATTAGATAAATAATAACCATGTTCTATGAGAACAAATAAACCATCACACATGAGAACACACATGAACACCAGGATTTCAGGTGGAAACACAATGTGGGAAAAAAACCACCTGTTGTTGTCATCTTTGTCTTCTTTTTAATATAAAGAAAAATATTTTTACAATCTTGTACTGTTGTAGGCTCATAAATGTACATAGGAAGCCACCTATAGAAGGATACAACCTTTTCTCATTCTCCAACTCGTACTAGAAGGGAGATCCAACCCCGCGATCTGATTACCAGCTACTACTAGCAGTAAGCTTCAACTTCCTCACTGAAGGCTCTAGCCCTTAGCATCCTCCATGGACCTCGTTTCATAAATTTTCACACTAGATACAATATAAACACTTCATCAATATCAAATTTTAACTCATCACTGTAACAAGGTCATCAATCTTTAACACAAATGAATCAACAATTCACTAAACCCAATCATCAATCTCTGACACAATTGAATCAACCAACCACTGAAACCCAATCATCAATCTCTGACACAATTGAATCAACTAATCACTGAAACCAAATCATCAATCTCTTACACAACTGAATCAACCATTCACTGAAAACCCAATCAATTGACACTTAATAAAAATTGAACCAATCAACTGGAACAATCAGATCACTGTAACTAGTACACATAACTGAACCCAAAATAATGCATCAACACACATAATCAACTGTAGTCCTAATCATTCAAATACAAAAATATATATGCTACTTCACTTAAGGCAACCTGCGTGTATACATGCTTTTCTGTATAGAACCCTGCGTACAAATATTAATATACTAAAAACTAAAAACTAAAAACTTGATCACTGCAATTTCTGAAAAGAAAACTGAATCATACTAAGATCTACTACAACACTGTAAATCAATCACAAAATTGTCTTTGATATTCAATGACAATCAACAAGTAATATTAACATTCTTCAATCCATCCATAACCAAACTTCATCATTCCATTAGTTCTACTTCAGGCATTCTCACTTAACCGAGATCAACATGAGGACATCATTGACAGACTTCAGAGAAACAACAACATTGGTCAGATTGATCAGTCATTTATGAAAAAAAAACCCTTACTTTAAATACTCAAATTTGAAGAAGCTAACCCACGTGTATACACACTTTTCTTGAGACCAACCATCGTATAAATCTGTAAAATTTGACCTAAAATTCTGTAGCTCTCCAGAACTTCAGAAAGACCCAGATCATAATATTCAGAGATAAAAACATGCACCAGTAATTAGATCTAGTCAATCCATGAGCATATCATACAATGAAAATCCATTTCAGGTCTCGTGATCTTGATCCATCATTGTATTCATTAATGCATAATTACTTCATATCTATATGATCTCATCCATGATCAAACTATTAGGTGCATACTTAGTTTAGATCAATAAAAACATAAAAAACCCATAACATGCATATTTTATTTTTATCTAACTCTTCATAATATTTCCATCACTTGCACACTTATCACTTTGATCTTCACCTCTTTATATAGTTTAACCCTTATACAATACCACAGGTCAAAACTACATTAGTGCCAGTGGTAATATTTGGCGAGATCAATATCTATTGTCACATTCATTACTATGGGCCAATACCATGGTAAAGCCCCCAGCTATTTAGAATACCATGGTGCAAAATCCATACGCTACTTTTCTTTACCAAACTCATGTGTATACACAAATTGGCTTAACAGAACCTGCATATATTTCTTTCACTTCCAATTTTATCATTTCTCTCTCTTTGAACTTTCATGAATTTTTCAAAACACTCTATCACAGATGTAAACACATCCTGTTTATACCTTTAACTAGTAGCTTTTCATCAAGAGACAATTCATCAAGTAAGTTTCCATTCATCAAATAGGTTGTCATCAAGGACAACTCATCAGGTAGATTTCCATCAAGGACAACACCTAATTCATAATGCCAACAATATCCCTGTATCAAACTTTTGATTCTGATCTATAAATATTTGACCCATCATTATGGTATTTTGTTCCATCATTCTATTACCTCTGAATTCACCTGCGGATTCTTCTAGTTACCATATACTTGTTTTGTTAAAAGTGAGTTTCCATCAAGGGTAACACATGCATCATAATGCCAACAATCTCCCCCTTTGGACTTGATGGAAACCACTTTTGGTGTTTGGTCACCGCAACCTATAAATAACATCAAAACGTTAAGCTACTCTACAAACACCAAGCTACTCTCCCCCTTTGACATCAAGGGAAAAGGGATGACCAATGTTAAATGAAGACTTCCATATCTAAACTGCTGATTATGAATATTGGCCATGCTCCCCCTGAGCACATACTGAATTCTATGTTCATGCTCCCCCTAAGCACATGCTGAAATCTCTGACAGATGTAAAATGAAGTACATAACTCTATGACTCAATTGAGTATGAACTTCCTATTACCAAGTACCCATACTTACATCAATCATCCAACCAAGTGGGGATACATATTTGACTCAACCACCCAACCAAGTTGGATTACATTTTTGACATGATCTCAAATGTCCATGAATGATTGAATATGACAATTATTAAATCATAGGTCTTTACATGACCTTTACATTAAATGATATACATGATATTTATAACAAAGACCAAAGACAATAAAATTATAGTTATAAGAAACTATCATACACCATATATGATCTGCACCATAAGTGTTTGTCCGTAGCATAAGAAAAAACAACCTGTATATGTTCATCATCAATTTGCAAGAAAATAAAATGAAGCTTTAATATCATCAACCTATGACTAAGTATGTCACATATAGATATATTATCAACTTCATCCTCTTGACCTTATCAAGATCAACTTTTTCTTTTTCTTTGGTAGAAAAATCCTTGATCTATGTTTATAAAAATAATAACCTTTCATGAATCAACTAAGCATATGCCATATCTCCAAGAAGTAATGCCTATTTATTCACAAAACTATTTACACCATATCATATACATGTGGAAACACCATAGTCATCATCCATGACCACACATCATCATCAAATCATCGTAGCAAGAACTGCATGTTCTTTCCTCAATACATCAAATAGTATCATCACCAGGGATTTTTCTAACATCCCACATCTGATAAGCATCAACCATGATAACAAACCTATGTGAGAACCAATCCTATAATCATAAAGTTAGAGGTCATCATCATTATGCGACTAAGTAAGCCATGTCTCCAAATAGCCATGTCTTCAAATAGCTATGTCTTCATGAACTTGCAATAACATCATTCTCTTGGCCAATTTTCTTCATGCAAGAAGATCATCCATTTGATCCTTATCTATAATGTATCCATCATAGAGATAACATCGAAGAAATACCATTGGTTTTTTTTGGGCCTCATGTTGGAGAACTTGATCCTTACACTACACCCTTCTATGTGAACCTGGTAATTCATGACCTCTTATTGCATAACTGCATGTTGGACTCTAGAGCCTTGCATAACCTCATGCCCTTAGCCGTGATGGAACAACGTGGCTTGCAGATCTATAGGCCCTACAAGGACCTATACTCCTTTGAATTTAAGAGGGTCAAATGCTTGGGAATAGTAAAATATCTGGTGGTAAACCTGGCTCATATTGCTGTGAAGAGTGTAGTGATGGACATCGTAGTGGTAGACATTCCCCCTCGATTTGGCATGCTCCTATCTAGGTATTGGGGTTCCAAGGTGGGGGGATCTATCAAATTATATCTAACTTATGCCACTATTCCCACTTTTGGAGGTGAAGAAAGGAGGTGGTACAGAGAGTCTAGATTTGTAAGAGTTGTGACCCCATGTTGGGATGGGGTCCCCTAGGTTAGTTTTGGGGTTAAAATAACCCAAGTTTTGATGTATTTTTTTTTGTAAATAATGTAAAGTCTGTGTGATTTGTGGATGTAGAGCACGTATATGATTAGGAGTTAAAGGGGTTTTAGCCCTTGTTTATGTACAATTTGAGTTAGTTTTGAGATCTACCCATGGTCCGCAGACCATGGGATTGTATGTAAAAGGCTATCAATAGGTGTGTCTTAGAGAGTCTAAGGCATGTGTAGATGGATATAATGGGTCAATAGAAGAGAAGTATTATCATAGAGAAGTAGGTCAGATAGGATAAAAAGGCTTTGTAGCTGAGTACACAGAAGCCTAGGTAGAGTCTGGAGTTGAGTGCGCGGACCCTTGCAGTTGAGTGTGCAGGGTAGTCTTGAGTGTGTAAAGCTAAATTGAAAATAAATAAAGAAAGTTATTGAAGAAAATATGCATATATATGTTTATCTATGTTTCCTTTTGTTTATGATATATGTCGTGGATGAATAATGTGTTTATAAAATATTGACCTAATGATGCACGATTCTCTTGAATAAGTCTTAATTAATGTATGCAATGCATGTTAAGTACTTTTGCGAAGACTGTGATGAATTCAATTATGTTTATTAATAATGTAAGCTTATCTACGCAAACCTTAATTTAAGACTGTTCTTTAATGTGAGTAAGTGGATAAATCAACTATTAAGGGTCCACAAAGGCCACTCGTAGACCTTTGCGAAGGTCTAAATACTGTATTAATAGAGTTGCAGTGCCAAGCCCTAAGGGCTTATCGAACTACGCAAAGGAAGATCTGAGCGCTAAAAGACATCACACTCTACTCTAGATGCATAAACTTGGTTCTTGCATCCCCCCATACTGCTTCGGGTGAGACTGTAGCCTACGCTACATAGGTTGTTGCTGAAAGGGCCAGTGGTGTAGGGATTTGTAGGTTGGCGCAACTAACTCTGAACTTGGGTCAGGACTTCCTAAGCCAATAAATGGTGTCAAGACCAGGATCTTCTTGAAGGAGATGTGTGATTTTGCATCATTGTAACCCGACGAAGAAAGAAATTGAAAAGTCTTTGGATAGAGAAATTCACGAATTCCCTGTGCAGGAAAACAGGATTCCGTACCTGTCAAAAGAGAAGTGGTTGGACAGGTATTTGTATATGGAGATACACGAAATCTTCTGCACATTTATGACCAAATTATATGAGTGGTTAGCTAAGTTGGAAGATAGTCAAGGGAGGTGGAAGCTTAACGGTCCAATTGTGTGGACTCCAGAACTGGTACGGCGATTAGAAGCCTCTCATGACAAGGTTGCGCAGGCTATCGATCACTGGCTAGACTGAATTATAGGAAGATTTGTCACAAAATTCACAGTTGATACCTTAGTCAGCTACAGTGAAGTGGAGCGACAACTTTTAAAAGGACCATGAGGTAAGTATATAAGATCCTTGAATACCTGGATTAAAATTTTGTTATGTGAAAAGCGGGTTATGCCATTGCCTTGATGTTTGGAGCTACGCGAAGTGGAAAATTCTTTAGAGATTGAGAGAGATCAGGTCCTGAATATAGTCCATTGATTGGACCACCTGTAAGTGATGACGAAGGGGAAAAAAGGACCCCGCCACGAAGAGATGTTTAGCTAATCACTCAGGGGTTTCCTCAAATAAATCATCCATCCACTCCACCTCTGCCTCCACCTCCACTGCATACAGCTTCATCCACATCTCCACCACTACCACCTCTGAACACAATGAAGCTCCTGATTTTCAAGGGCATCGAGAGTGAGGATACAAAGAAGTTTTGGTTGTTGTGGATGTTGTGTGGACAACACAACAAATTACTGATGACAATTTAAAGAAGGCACAGTTGGTTACCGCTCTACAGGATCTCACACTAACTTGTTATAGTAAGTTTTGTTCTTATCAACCTCTTACATCGCTAGCAGATTCTAAGGTGGCTTTGAACAAAGAGTTTAGCAAGCCTAATTCTGACTCGGAGTCAGTAGTCAGATTGAAGGAAATCATGATGAGGGTTGATGAGACACCTTGGGAATTAGATCAAAGGTTGAAATGTGTGATTCGAGAAGCTAACATGCAACACACGGATGGTCAGCATCATGAGTGGTCTATAGCTTCTCTTCTACCCCACCTGAGCATTTCTCTGTCATAATAAAAGATAGGAACTCAGGGAGAATCCTTGGAAATCAAGATGAGGTTGCATGCAATGCCCATTCAGGATGCGACCTTGGGGGTACATCAAATTCACTCCCAATTACAGAACCTCTGCTTAAAATTGTAGAGCTTGAAGAAAGACAATGAAACTAAACTAGAGGTGCACTAAAGTCTGGTGTTTGAAGTGTAAGGGCCAAGGTCACGATAAATATCACTGTCCCATATTTGCGAATTATATTACAGGAGGGGGACCAATTCCCCTGAGGCCAGAAGCCCTAGTAGGACCAAGCGTGGGGTTGCACTATTTGTTAGGTTTCTAGACAACATGCGATGGATAATTTCCATTTGCTTAAAAATTTCGTTCAGACACCCTAGTGGTTGTTCTGTAACTTATGCAAATCTATGGGCCATGATGAGTGCCATTGTTGGAGCTATAAGCTGATGATGGAAATAATGCTTACATACCAGATGCAAGAAAAAACTTAGCCTCCAGATGAGGGCGCTAGAGGAGTGCGTGGAGGATATCAGGGACGAGGACGAGGCCGAGGAGGAGGAGGGCCTGGTAGAGGTTGGGGACATGTTATCTGTTATAATTTCGGAACACCAGGGTACTACTTGCGGGAGTGTCAGAATAAAACATGCTCGTCATGTTAGTACTGTAGCCAGTTTGAACATACCATAGAAGAATGCTTGGTACTAATAACTAAGATGCAGGAAAAGAAAGTGCATCCTCAACAACCTATGAGAACTTACAGATGATGAGATTTGAGCCCCGTGAGGAAGATCGAAGTGTGAATATAATGTTGAGGAGTGGAATAAAGACTGGTGATGATAAAGGTAAATAACCTAAAGAGGATGGATGGGTTCGCAAGGCCCCAGAGAAGGAAGTGTGTTTTGATCTAAATTGCGTGAAGGAAACATTTATGGAGGCCAAGTAATGCTTCGCTGAGGCATCCACCTCGGGAAGTCAAGAAAATATGCAAGACACCAATGCGCTTGCAGAGGTTAATCCCTCTATCCTTACCATGTTCTTGGAAACCTACATGAAATTGCTACATAATAAAAAAGTTGTGAAAGGTTTGCAAGAGTTAATAAAAAAATGCGGCAGCAAAGAGAACATCTTGGATGGACACTGATTAGTCAGAAAAATTGGAAAACATAAGGCAATAACGGGGCATGAAATGAGGCTCACCACGCAGATAGGATATTATGAGATGGACAAGGTCACCTTGGATCTAGAGTTTGATGTGAATGTACTACCAAAGAAAACATGGGAAAGAATGGGGAGACCTACATTACAGTGGTCTCTGATTTAGGTTAGAATGGAGAACCAATAGAAGGTCATCCCTGTGGGATGATTATATGGAGTAATAATTGATATAGAAGGTGTGAGAATGATGGTTGACTTTGAAGTGATAGAGATCGTTGATGACAGTAATCCATTCCCTGTGCTCCTAGAAATTGACTCAGCCAATGACATGAATGGGGTCATCAACCTGAAAAAGAGGGCAATGTCATTTGAAAGGAAATCACTTCAGATTGTAGTGCTATTGGACCCTCTAGAAGGAACGTGCTACACTGAACCAGTCCACAACTATGAATAAAGCGAGGATGAATTGGATCAGATCTATAAAATAACAATGTAAGATCAAGATTGGATCAATCCGACGATAGATGGGAGGATTGCATGGGATCAGGAGAGTTCCTGCGCCTTTGATTCAAATGAAGAGTTGGAGCATTGGCAGAATTGTTTACATGAAGTATCTACACTGTGCTACAACATGATGAAAAAGTCATTGCACTGTCTCATTGGAGGTACGAAACTTACCTTATTATGATGGTTTAACTGACGTGGATAAGTTTTTGATGCATTTGAGCTTGATTTACCCAAGGATCACCACTTCCAAGCATTATATTTGGCACTGCATAGTATGCTCGCACAATGGTGGAGTACGCACAAGGATAGCTTTGACAGGCGACAAAACTACAGAAGGATGATGAGGTTATAGTTTGGATGTCCTAACACTCGATTGACTAAGAAATATGATGGGAGGGATGATTTGCGTGATCACCTAGTGAAATGGACTAAAGCTTATGAAATGAAGCCGTAGCCAGAGTGGGTACACTTATTTTGCCATACTTTGGAAACAATTCCCATGAAATGGTATCTGGAAACAGAGTTCCACCATGGCACTGCGGAATGGAATATATTGAGGGAAGGGCTCTTACTGAACTTTAATTTTGAATATGGATTCGCGGGAATCGATGAAGCCCTGAAGGAGATTAAGGAAGTTATCTTTAGAATGCCACAAGAACCTATGGAATGGATCCAACCAGATTGGAGAACACAATTGCACCATGTGCTAGAATGTTATAATGTGACCATTGAGGAAGGAGATGATGATCCAAGAAATATTAACATTCCAGAGGAAGAATGACATCGTGAAGTTGAGGGCCCGCAAATAGACAACCCAGACATCACTTCCCCATTGAAAACAAAGTAGGTAAACATTGGGACTAAAGTAGAACCAAAGTTTGCAAAGATTGGTGATTATTGGGACGACGCTACTATGGATAAGGTTGTTGAGTTACTATGTGAATATCAGGATCTATTCCCTACCACGTTTTCAGATTTGAAGGGCATAGTAGGATATTTGGGTGTTATGAAAATCACTTTGAAGCTGGATGCGAAGGCTGTTAAAAAAAGACCGTATCAACTTAATCCTAAATACAAGGAAAAGGTTCGCCTAGAGTTGGATAAGATGCTAGAAGTAAGCATTATAGAATTGATAGAAGAATTTGATTCGGTGAGCTTGTTGGTGGTTCAGGAGAAGAAATAAAAGGGTGAGATAAGGATTTTCATAGATCTAGAGAAGCTTAATGATACATGTGTTCACGATCCATTCCCAACACCATTTACCGATGAAGTATTAGACAATGTTGGAGGGCAGGATGCCTACTCATTCACTGATTGGTTTTCGGGGTACCATCAGATTAAGATTGTGCCCGAGGATATGAGAAAAATGACCTTCATGACAGAGTGAGGTTGTTTTCAGTACACTGTAATGCCATCTGGACTCAAGAATGCGCCCAGGATATTTTCTCACTTAGTGATCACAACATTCAAGGAGTTCATTCATAAGTTCCTGGAAGTATACTTTTATGATTGGACAGTGTTCGGATTAGTAAAGTTCCATGTAGCAAGTGTGCACTTGATGTTGGATACATGTCGTAGATACCAGATTGCATTGAATATGAAGAAATGCATCTTTTGTGTTCCCTTTGGAATCTTGCTCGGTCACATGGTGTGCAAGCAAGGGTTGATGGTGGACCTTGACAAAATTGCGTTGATAGTGAATCTGGAGGCCTCGAGGAATGTGAAGTAGCTGCGCGCAACATTGGGACATACAGGATATTATAGGAAATTTATCGAATCATATGCTCAGATTGCTGCACCAATGGAGAAACTACTGAAGGAGGATGTGACATTCTGGTGGAATGAAGAATGTCAGCGCAACTTGGATGTATTGAAATAAAAGATGTTCACCATGCCAATATTGGTATTTCTCGATTGGAAAAAGGAATTTCATGTACATGTCGATGCCTCTTATATTGCATTGGTTGTAGTGTTAATACAGGCCGATGAAGGAGAAATGGACCACCCTATTTCCTTCACAAGTAGGAAGCTATCAAAGGCTGAGAATAATTATTCAACGACTAAGCACGAAGGGTTGGCTATGGTGTATGCACTGTAGAAGTTCAGGCACTATCTATTAGGAGGGCATTTCAAAATGTACACAAATCATTTTGCCTTGAAATACTTTGTCAATAAGCATGTGTTGAGGGGGAAGATCTGCAAATGGTTTCTACTATTTTAGGAGTATGACTTTGAAGTAATTGTGAAGCCAGGAAGGTTAAATGTAGGGCTTGAACATTTGTTGTGGATAGAAATAGGAGAGGAGCATAACAATTTGGAGGAAGGGTTTCTAGATGCAAAGCTCTTCATGGTGCACACAACGAATAATAATTTTGTAGATATTATTCACTTTTTTACTATGGGGATGGCACCGAAAGTGTATACAAGTTAGCAAAAGAAGGCACTATTAGTGCATGTGGTAGATTTATTAGTTATTGTGGGACATCTGTATAAGATGGGTACACATGAAATATTGCGAAGATATGTGCCATATTTTGAGAGAAATAACATTTATGTTGAAACTCATGGAGGGGCTGCGGGAGCACATTAAGCAGGAAAGGCGACTACACAAAAGATTTTGTGCATAAGTCTATAGTGGCCAACACTGCACAAGGATTTCAAGGCATATTGTAAGGTGTGCAATGCATGTCAGAGAATAGGTAGACCATCGTGAAGGGATGAATTTCCATTACAACCTCAAGTATCCCTGTAGCCCTTTGAGAAATGGGCAATTGATTTCATTGGGCCAATTAAGCCCCCAAGGAAGAAACTTGGTACGTGCTATATCATCACCACGGTGGAATATATTACCAGCTGGGCATAAGTACAACCAATTAAGGACTATACAGGGGCTACAACAACAAAGTTTTTGTTTGAGTACGTCTTAACTAGATTTAGCTGCCTGAAAGTGTTGATGATTGACATAGGTACGCACTTTCTGAATGAAACAATCTGCATTGATAGAATAATTCCAGGTCTATCATCAGAAGAGTACACCATATCATCCATAGGCTAATGGAATTGTTGAAGCATTCAACAAGATTTTGGAGAACGCACTAACAAAGATCTGCAACGTGCAATGAAATGATTGGGATGTGCGCATACCTATAGTACTATGGGTGTATAGGACTACTTGCAAGAAGCTGACAGGACAAATGTCATTCAGGTTGGTCTATGGGGTGGAAGATGTAATGCCAATGGAGTATATTGTGCCTAGTATGTGCATAGAAGCTCTCACAGGTATGGCAGATCGTGAAGCCTTGGAGGAATGACTTGTGCAGCTGATGGAGCTTGAAGAGGACTTATTCTTGGCAGGATTCCATCAGAAAGTATAGAAGGAGTGTGAAAAAGCATGGCACGATCGCCACATAAAGCTTCACATGTTCAAGGTAAATGATCTTGTATTGTTATATGATAGTAAATTCACTAAGTTTCCACGGAAATTTCAGATGCATTGGATGGGACCATGTATTATCAAATAAATTACAAATGAAGGTGTAGTTCAGCTCGTGAAGCTGAACGAAGAACCTTTTTTCGGAAGAGTTAATGGAAGTCGAATGAAGCCATATACAGGGGATCCTACGCAATGACTATATGGCAGTGAGATAGTCTTAGTGATCTAGGTAGTTGCAAGGGAGTGCTGGACTATAAACTACATTGCGAGGGTTGGACGACTACACAGCAGGTGGGCTATGCAGAAGATGATGAAGATGCAACCTATGAATCTACGCTATGGAGGGAAGTGCCACAAAACACAACAAAAAAGTGATCGTTGGAGTCACTGTTCATGACTTGATAGCTAATAGATGGTTAAGAGGAGCAGGATGGTGGCATTTAAGGTAAAAATATTTGAATATCTGCTGCCAAAACATCATTAATTGTCAGAATTTGGGGGTAACGGTTGGATTCAAATTCAAAATCCCCTATACATTACACATGCTGGTCCAACAAAGAAGACTTTGTGCCCTTAGAGTTTTTTTGAGCTTTGCTGTATTTCGCTCATGAACCGATCATATTGGGAGGATTTAGTCATGAGACTTGCATTTGCTAAGTTGTCTAAGTTAAATTAGAAGTTCATTCTAAAAAAAAATGCTTGGACCAAGCCCTGCAGAAACTGTGAGTATTAGTGGCGATGTTTCCTTTAAAGGAGCCAACCCTGAAGTTGTGAGTATGGAAGCCCCGACTTCTATGCCTACGACATCGAGGGTGCCTAGTCTGAAACATACCCCTGCTAGAGAAACCAAAAAAGTTAAACCAAAGAAGGATAAGTAGAAAAATCCGGTATTAGTGCACAAGTCCCTCAGGAAGAATTTTGCAGCACACAAACAAAAGAAAAACAAGTAGCCCGAGAAGGTAGTTGACCTAGAGGTGGAAGAGGGCCAAGGTATAGAAGACATAGATGATGAGGAATGGAGCCCATCATGAAACTACTCGACTATATCCCTCCATGCAAGGGGAAGGTGAAGGTCCCAAAGGACCCAGATTCAGAGAAGTTTTCCATTTCTACGCCCCTGCTACCTGAGCAGGTTCCCTTTAAAGGTCTGCGACTTTCACAGATCCCACTGCTAAAAATGGAGGATTGGGACCTCAGAGATCATTCTAGGTTTCCACACTTAGCAACCTATTGAAGCCTCGAAAATCGGGTCTATAACAAGGGGGATACCCACCCGGTTTGGACCTTGAAAGCAGCTCCTTTTCCATTTGGGATGGTGGGTCCGACTGGGGATAATGGGACCAGTTTCCCAATTTTTGTGTGTTGGTAAGAATTGATATTTCCTTTTCTAAATATTTCTATGTAAAATTCTTTTAATCTAAGTCTAATTTAAAACAATGCAATTGTATTCTAATAAACAGAAATATTTAATTCTAAAACTAACTCGAGATTCAACTTTTTACTTATGCGATCTAAAATAATTTCTAACAGCAATTGGTAATAAAGATCATTCAATTGCTACAAGAAAAGAATTCGATAAAAAATGAATTGTTTCGTATAAGAAATTAGCTGAAACAATTGTGAGAAACATATCGCATAATAAGTCATTCATACATTAAGCAAAAACAGAATAGTCATCATCGTACAAAAGTGCCAAATGATAACTCAAAAATTCAAGCTTTCATATATAAATAACTGAGCATAAAATATTACTTTGACACATAAGAAGAAACCATTAAGAGATAAAAGTACCATTGATAACAAGTCCTATTCATGAGCTTCAACAATATAGATCTATCTCTTCGTAATTCAACATCTACTAAGAGTACAAAAGTGCATTTCAGTAGCAGACATTAAACACAGATATCAATAAATCTCGTTCCATTCATTCATCAAAACCTCCCCTGAGGGTGTAGAAGTGTGTGTTCTGAGGAAATGTTTTTGACAAATTTCAGGACCCTTCTCTAAATGCATGAGAGGGGTTAAAATACTACTTCCTAAATACTAAAAATAGTTTATTACAAAAACATAGGAGGAGATTTAAATGACCATCTTCATCTAAGGAAAAAATAAATCAAAACTAAAACTAAAACTGAATTTGGAATTAACTATCTATGTATCAGTTCTCTGAGATTGCAAGCATTCAACATCGACTTGAGGAGTGTCAGTTGGCCGACCTCCGGTTTTAGTTTCCCTGCGAAAACAAAATCGGCAAGTGCTGGCGCTATTTTCTCGGTAGAGTATGTAAGGCATGTGAGAGTCATGCATTGACTGTGTGGTTTAACCAAGTACTACCAGTAAGTATCCCAATTCAATTTGGTTAACTTCTTAATGGACTCTGCCCTTTCCTCAACTTTTTGTCTCCAGCTTGTCTGCAATTGTTGTGCCTTTGGGAGAAATCCCAGTATGGTCTCTAAAATGTGGTTTGCTCTATGCAGGTTTTCATTGACACAGTTAATGATGTTGTTTTCTGTTGTAGCTGCTTCTTCCGCTACCTGCTCTGCCTTCCTAAGCTATGCGTCCCATTTATGGAAAATAATTTATTTATGGGCTTCATTGATTTTGAGCGTGCCTACTTTCTTTCCTTCTTCTAATTCCTTCCAAGTCAATTAATCAAAAATTCTCTTATCAATTAAATCATAATCATGTCGCAAGTCGACGACTTGATTGGTAATTTTATCGCTTATCTCGCAATGGGAATTCCATTGCAATATTCTTTGGCATAATGCCTCTTGCTGTTGCAAGAGTTGGTCATTTAAGGTAAGGGATTCTAAGACAAACTCTGTAAGCTTGGGATCATCTCTGTGCATTTCAAGCATAGGTTGCAACTGATTTTATTTTTTGGCCAAATTTTTCTGGTATCCCAGCTGCATTTGTTGAAAATCTTGCTGTAGCTTTTCTAACATTTCCTCTGCTTCTCGGTTTGCACTGGCTTGCTGTAGTTGTTGCTGCAAAATTTGGATTTGTTCCTCTCTATCCTTAAGTAATTGTTGTACCTAGGATGCTTTATCAATGGTAGCAAAAGCATAGGCTCCTGTAATTTGAGATAACTTAGTCATATTTTCAGTAGGGTCAGTGGTAGGGTCTCGCCAAAGGACATCTAACTGCTTTTCCTCAGGTGAGAGCATGCTGTCGAGTTTCCTTTTTTTTTCTTTGCCTTCTTACCATTGCCTCATGCTGTGGACTATAGAATACATTTAGAGGAGGAATTTCCTCTATTTTGACCATGATTTCAGATGATGTGGTAATGAGAATATGCTCAATTTTTGGAGCATTGCTGACTGTTTCAATGATCATATCTGTCATTGTCTGTACTATACCATCAGGTGTCTTCATGTTCTACTCCTCAGTATTAATTAATTCATTGAATGTTTCCCACTCTTTATCCAGCTCAGTTCTTACTAGCTTTGGTGGTTGGATGATGGGAGGGGGAACCTTTACCTATGGTGTAGTCAATAACTGTTGCTCTGGGAGTTTTTTAGATTGGGCAGTGTCTCTAATTGTCCCTTCACTTTTATCATGGTCACTCTCAAACTGTCTAGAGTGTTCTGGTGATTCTTTTCCAGACTTAGACCTAGACTTGTCTGTACCTGAGCTTCCACTTAAACTGATATAGGGAGTACGCTCCCTTATTGGTTCCAAGCATAACTTATCCAAGGGGATGCTAGCTAATCTCATTTCTCTATACAATTTGAATTCTTGGAATTTTGCTGGGGAAAATTGAATTTGAGCCATGTGTAAAACTTCTTTTAGTGTGCTTTTCTATTGGAAGGAATCATCAAAAAGATCATCTTCTTTGGAAAATACTTTTATCTTGACAGTAGTAGTGAAATTATTAATGATATCAAAAGGGTCAAATTGTCTTCCTGGAAACTTGAATAGTCGTAGACACATCATATTGTCTACTTCTTTGAATGCATGACCTAAATCAAACAGTGAAAGGGCCCCACAGGCCACAGGAAATTGTGGCCAAATGGCCTTCTTCTTGTCTTTCAACACTTTGATCATTCCTCCCACCTCGCAAGTCTGTTAAGCAATCTCTCAATCCAATAACTTACTAGGAACATATAAGGGTAAGACATGAGGGGAAGAAATTATCACAAATACTCTGACATAGGTGAAATTCTTCCCCAAACCATCTTTCGATAGGGAGAATGTCAACTTCTGCTTCATGGAAAATATTGGGGTGTCCCTATTATACAACATTCTATATAGACGCAACATAACTCCATGGCAAATTCTAAAAAAATATGGGATAAACTTGGAATCCCACAATTCCTTATGATAAATGTGAATGGGCAAGGGATTCTATGTAGTCCACTTCCAACCCATTAAAGGAAATTTGGAAACACAACAGATTGCATTTATAACATAAGTAGCTAAATAGAAAGGAGGATAAATCCTCTGAGTGGTAGTTCTTTTGGACTGGTAGTTCCAAATAGCCAAAGCTAAATTATCAAACAATATCTGAGCTCAATCCATAATAATGGAATTAATGGCTGCATCTAATAGAGGTAGCCACTCAGATGAAAACTTGTTAATGTCAGGCCTTCCAAATAGTCTACATAGGATAGCAACAACAAAGCAATATGGGGAGGAGAGGGAACCAGTACTGTACATACTGTGTTTGTCTTTTTTCAATGGTTCTTCCCTCGGTGACCAGTTCTTGGTACACTCTACCAAATCTTCATTTTCTTTGGCAAACTTCTCCACGAATTGCTTGTTGTAGGTTGCCTGTAGTTCTGGTAGATGATACATAAGACTTAAATCTTGTGGAGTGAATGACCAAATGAGGTCTTGGCCTCGAGACTTGAATTGTCTGTCTGTTATATTGGCACTGTCCAGTACCCACTTAACCATGTCTATGTATGGAAGAATCTTAGGTCTTGCCACTATTCGATGAAGGAATGAACATGCAAGTTTAGTGATTGATGCCTCAGACGACTCACGTGAGTCTGTTGTTGCTTGAACCTCCATAACTCTGGGATTTTCTTATTCAAGCAGACTATACGTGCCTTCCCAAGTGGTTATGCTAGCACCTCTATTGTAGGTGGTGCCTATGTATAAGGGCGTCATCTCTTTGTCCACAACAACCAGAGCTTTTCCCTTCCTTCCAATTATGTTCTGCACACTACTGCATATATTATTCTACTTACCGCTCTTCCAAATTTACAAGTAAGGAAAGAATAATGGTAAGAGATAAGGTGATGGGAAAGCTCTTTAATTCTAAAATCATATCAAATATATCACCCTACATGAAATAACCTTTCGATCAGATTTAAATCTTATCTCATAAATGATCATCAACTAACCACTAAATTGACATTAATGCCCATAACTCGGTATTGGATTACGAGAAATAGTTTATTGAACCATGAGCCCTGCAGATTTGCGATAAAGCGATTTTGCGATTTTCTTCACAATATCACAGATCGTAATATCGCTAATCCATTTTGTTAACAATCATTTATTTCGTTAGGTGGCTCTGAGATGTGATTTGCGAGATGTCTTATCACATATTACCGGATTGGGATATTTTACCTTAGGTGATACTTGCGGCATATGAAGTCTGCGATGTGTTATGAGTCTTTAAGGTGTGTGATCTCGCATCGAGTTTTCACAATTTTGAAAGCTTGTTTATATGATGTTTCCCCATCACCCTTTGCGATGCGATTTTTTATTGTTAAGAGAACAATTTTATTCGGAACTTATCATAAAACTTAAGTTTTTTAGGTTTTGTGGGTATTTTCTTGAGTTTATGATAGCATATTTTATTCAAAGGGAAATATAGTGCTAGCTTTTATTTTTTTGAAGGGTCCCCATTTATTTAGCTTTATTACTAAAACTAAATAAAAAGGGGGGCAACCAATAAGTACATGAAGCACATCTATTATGTGGAGTCAGGTGCTACCGCACTAGAGATGGTGGAATGGAACTATAGTGTAGAGAACTTGGGGTTACTAAATATGTTGTGGGTGTCCCATTATCACCACACCCATATCAACACAATTTGTGTCTACCAACTGCTCTCTTTGGTGCACAATGGGTGTTTATGGCTAGGAGGGCCTATCCCCATCACATACATGCTCATTCATAGGATTACAAACCTACCATATGAAGGTCTCAATCCAGCCAAAGATTTTGGCGGAAAGATGGGGGAAAATGACTTTTTAGAATGAATGAAGAAAGAATTCGACCTCTTGAAGAAGGTGCAAGGCTATTCCATCACCTGAATAACAGACCCAACGGTTAAAATTTCCACACAAATATTAGTAGGGAAAGTGATGAGAAAGTGCCGCGTAGATGAAGTTTTGGTGCCTGTAGTATCCGTGGCTACTCAGTGTGCGAAAGTCGTACAATTTAGTTGGTCCAGGTACCTATGCCACAAATTCCTTGCGAATTATCACAAGGCCCATTCATCCAAGCCATTTCATTATGGTTTTTACTGCTATCTATTGTGTTGGTTGCATGGGAACTACCGAAGGATAGCCAGTTTCCTCCACTTGAAGAAGAATTACTGGAAACATACAGTTTGCAACTCTATGGGCTATGAAGGACCCCACATGGATTATAGAGACAAAGATATTCTGGAACCTAATGGAAATGAGTTTCTATATGGATATTAACCAATGTCCAAGGTTGTCCCCAACCTTGTACATGAGGCTATTAACCTACACAACCTTCAAGGCCCACTTCCACAGAGTATACATTCATGTGCGGAAGGATCCACAACAGAAATGGCATGACAGAGACAGATGTGCAGGAGGTGATCACGTGATGGCTTGTAGAGTGGTATGCCCCCTCAGATTTAGATGCTAGTAGAAGCAAGGACACAAGAAATTCTATAGCACAGAAGAGAAAGGAGGCAACTAAGAAAGTTGCTCACACACTCACAGAGTAGAAAAATAAGGAAGTAGCAGAGAAGGCTTGGGGGGAGCAAGAGTGCGCTGCTAAGGAGTAGGCAGAACAAGAGCAACATGAGTCACAACGAAGTAGAAAGTGGTAGGGTTAGTGGTAGGGTATTTCCAAATGACATCTAGCTACTCTGCCTCAGGTGAGAGCACATTTTCGAGTTTCCTTTTCTTTATTTGCCTTCTTAACACTGCCTTATGTTGTAGACTATAGAATACATATAGAGGAGGAATTTTCTCTATTTTGAGCATGATTTTAGATGATGGGGTAATGGGAATATGCTCAATCTCTAGAGAATTTCTGATTGTTTCCACGACCATATCTGTCATTGTCTGTACTGTACCCTTAGGTGTCTTCGTGTTTTGCTCCTCAGTATTAATTAATTCATTGAATGTTTCCCACTCTTTATCTAGCTCAGTTCTTACTGGCTTTGGTGGCTGGATGATAGGAGGGGAAACCTTTACCTGTGGTGTAGTCAAGACCTATTTCTCTGGGCATTCTTTAGATTGGGCAGTGTCTCTAATTATACCTTCACTTTTATTATAGTTCATGGACTGTTTAGAGTGTTCTAGTGATTCTTTTCCAGACTTAGACCTGGACTTGTTTGTACCTGAGCTTCCACTTAAACTGATACTGGGAGAAGGCTCCTTTATTGGTTCCAAGCGTAACTTATCCAAGGGGATGTTAGCTAATCTCCTTTCTCTATACAATTTGAATTCTTGGAATTCTGTTGGGGGATATTGAAGATGAGCCATGTACAAAACTTCTTTCAGTGTGCTTTTCTATTGGAAGGCATCATCAAAAAGATCATTTTCTTTGGAAAATACTTTTATCTTAACAGTAGGAGTGAAATTCTTAATGAAATCAAAAGGGTCAAATTGTCTTCCTGGAAACTTGAATAGTTGTAGACACATCATATTGTCTACTTATTTGAATGCATGACCTAAATCAAATAGTGAAAAGGCCCCACAAGCCACAGGAAATTGCGGCCAAATGGCCTTCTTCTTGTCTTTCAACTCTTTTCTCATTCCTCCCACCCCGCAAGTCTGGTAAGCAATCTCTCGAGCCAATAACTTATCAAGAACATATAAGGGTAGGACATGAGGGGAAGAAATTCTCCCTTTTAACATAGGTGAAAGATTCTTCCCCAAACCATCTTGCGACAGGGAGAATGTCAACTTCCACTTTGGGGGGAAATCTTGGGGCGTCCCTATTATACAACATTCTATAAAGAGGCAACATAACTCCATGGAAAATTTGTAAAAATATGGGATAAACCTAGAATCCCACAATTCCTTATGATAAATGTGAATGGGAAAGGGATTCTTTGTAGTCCACTTCCAACCCATTAAAGGAAATTTGGAAACATAACATATTGCATCCATAACATAAGGAACTAAATAGAAAGGAGGATAAATCCTCTGAGTGGTAGTTGTTTTGGACCGGTAGTTCAAAATAGCCAAAGCTAAATTATCAGACAATATCTGAGCCCAATCCATAACAATGGCATTAGTGGCTGCATCTAATAGGGGTAGCCACTCAGATGAAAACTTGTTGACGTCAGACCTTCCAAATAGTCTACATAGCATAGCAACAGCAAAGCAATATGGGGAGGAGAGGGAACCATTATTGTACATACCATGTTCATCTTCTTTCAATGGTTCTTCTCTTGTTGACCAGTTCTTGGTACACTCTGCCAAATCTTTGTTTTCTTTGGAAAACTTCTCCATGAACAACTTTTTGTAGGTTGCATGTAGTCCTCGTAGATGATACATAAGCCTTGAATCTTGTGGAGTGAATGACCCAATGAGGTCTTGGCCTTGAGACTTGAATTTTTTGTCTGTTATATTGACATTGTCCAGTACCCACTTAACCATGTCTTTGTATGGAAGAATCTTAGGTCTTGCCACTATTCGATGAAGGAATGAACATGCAAGTTCAATGATTGATGCCTCAGACAACCCGCGTGAGTTTATTGTTGCCTGAACCTCCATAACTCGGGGATTTTCTTCTTCAAGTAGATTGTACATGCCTTCCCAAGTGGTTATGCTGGCATCTCTATTGTAGGTGGTGTCTGTGAATAAGGGCATCATCTCTTTGTCCTCAGCAACTGGAGCTTTTCCCTTCTTTCCCATTACATTTTGCACACTACTGCGTATATTATTCTTCTTGCTGCTCCTGCAAATTTACAAGGGAAGAATAATGGTAAGAGATAAGGTGACAGGAAAGCTCTTTAATTCTGAAATCATATCAAATATATCACCCTACGTGAAATAACCTTTCGATCAGATTTAAATCTTATCTCATAAATGATCATCAACTAACCACTAAATTGACATTAATGCCCATAACTCGGTATCAGATTACGAGAAATAATTTATTGAATCATGATCCCTGTAGATATGTGATAACGTGATTTTGTGATTTGCTTCACAATATCCTAGATCGCAATATCGCTAATCTATTTTGTTAGCAATCATTTATTTCGTTAGGTGGCTCTGAGATGTGATTTGCGAGATGTGTTATCACATATCGTTGGATCGAGATATTTTACCTTAGGTGATACTTGCGGGGTATGAAATCCGCAATGTGCATTGAGTCTTTAAGGCGCACGATCTCATATCGTGTTTTCGCAATTTCGAAAGCTTGTTTATATGATGTTTCCCCATTACCCTTTGCGATGCGATTTTTTATTGTTAAGAGAACGATTTTATTCCGAACTTGTCTTAAAACTTAAGTTTTTTAGGTTTTGTGGGTATTTTCCTAAGTTTATGATAACATATTTTATTTGAAGGGAAATATAGTGCTAGTCTTTGTTTTTTTAAAGGGTCCCTATTTATTTAGCTTTATTACTAAAACTAAATAAAAATGGGGGTTGTTGCTAGCCACAACACAACCAATAAGTACATGAAGCACGTCTATTATGTGGAGTCAGGTGTTACCGCACTAGAGATGGTGGAATGGAACTATGGTGTGGAGAACTCGGGGTTACTTAATCTGTCATGGGTGCCCCATTATCACCACACCCATATCAACACAATTTGTGTGCACCAGCTACTCACTTTGGTGCACAATGGGTGTTTATGGCTAGGAGGGCCTATCCCCATCACATACATGCTCATTCATAGGATTTCAAACCTACCATATGAAGGTATCAATCTAGCCAAAGAGTTTGGAAGAAAGATGGGGGAAAAGAACTTGGTAGAATGAATGAAGAAAGAATTCGACCTCTTGAAGAAGGCGCAAGGATATTCCATCACCTCAATAATAGACCCAACAGTTAAAATCGCCACACAAATCTTAGTAGAGAAATTGTTGCATAGATGAAGTTTTGGCACTCGTAGTATCCCTGGCTACTTAGTGCACGAATTAACACAAGGTCCATTCATCCAAGCCATTTCATTATGGTTTTTATTGCTATATATTGTGCTGGTTGCATGGGAACTATCGGAGGATAGCTAGTTTCCTTCACTTGAAGAAGAATTACTAGAAATAACGTAGTTTGCAACTCTATGGGCTACGAAGGACCCTGCGCAGAACACAAAGATAAAGATATTCTGGAACCTGATGGAAATGAGTTTCTGTATGGCTATTAACCAACGTCCAAGGTTGTCCCCAACCTTGTACATGAGGTTGTCAGCCTACACAACCTTCAAGGCCCACTTCCACAGAATATGCATTTAGGTGTGGAAGGATCCACAACAGAAATGGCATGACTTTCCATATTTGGTGACGAAGACAGATGTGCAGGAGGTGATCACACGATGGCTTCCAGAGTCTCAGATTTAGATGCTGGTACAAGCAAGGATGCAAGAAATTTTGTAGCATAGAAGAGAAAGGAGGTAGCTAAGGAAGCTGCTCGCACACTCACAGAGTAGAAAAATAAGGAAGTAGTAGAGAAGGCTCAGGTGGAGCAAGAGTGCGTTGCCAAGGAGTAGGCAGAAGAAGAGCAACGTGAGTCACAATGAAGTGGAAAGTCACCTTTTCCACAGATTGTGGAGGAAGAAATTTCAGAGCAAGGTGGTGGGGGAGATGAGGGGAAGAGCAACCCATTTATTCTGAAGAATTGTGACTTAGAAAAACAGGGAGGCACAAGGAGGAAATAGAAATCAGACAGGTTGTTGGGTGATCCCATGGTCTTGACGGAGGGTGATATCAATAAGATCAGAGATAAGATCTGGGATACCACAACTAAAGTGTTGTAATAGTTCGAGTAGCAATATATGCAGATGTTGGGGAGAATCCAAAAGGATCGGTGTGAGCTGCAGATCCAGGAAAACATAATACAGGTGGGCACTGGTCAAGTGAGCTTGACACCTAGGACAAGTTAAGCAGTTGAGGTAGTAAGGACCCTAGATCTTAGAAGTATTGCATTACTAGATGGGTCCCTTCACGTAGAGATAGAAAATGACCATGTCATCCTAAGCACAATCAAGAACATCGGGCTAAACATCACAATGCTGCCCAACAAAATCCTCCACGTGCTGCATGCAGGAGTGAGAGAGGAATTAAGAGATCGGGAGCAGTACACTCTCAACCTCATCAACGAATACAAAGTGAATAATGAGTAGATTTTAGCTGAGAAGACACAGGCCTTAAAAGAAAAGGAGAAGCTACAGGCACAAAGTTCTTTATTGGAGTCCACGGTTGCAGAGACGTGTAGGATAGTGCCTGAGTTTCACATCCTTGAGGATGCACAACCAAAAGCGAAGATCAGAAAATTAGCTACTGGTGTGTGCAAAACCAAGGCAGAGTTTGGCCAAGTTCAATTTGAACTCAATATGAAGATCATAGAGATGCAGTTAAAGTTGTAGCCCACGACTTCGGTTGAGGTTCGAGAGCAGTGCGGAGCTACCATAAAACAAGGAATGGCCACCTGGATGCCACAGTCACTAACTGTTCAACATTATTTGAGCAATCCATGGAGTTGGTCACCAATCTGTAGGAAGATCCAAACCTGTAGACACTGAATACAAAGATCAGGGAGTTGCATTGGCAGTATGACGAAGTTAGGGAAACGATTTGCTCCATCGCACCAGTGCAATGCCTAGCCAAATTATAGGAAGGGAAGCAACTCCTCACGTAGGTGGAGGCAACACAAAAGAAGGAGGCCTTGCTAAAGGATAGGTTGCAACCATGATTAGAAGAGGCTTATCAAGTCATTACCACCATCTAGGGAAAGCTTAAAGGCTTGCACTAGATGCAACAGACAATGAGGCTAGCCACAAAAGGACCAACTACGGAGAAGTTAGTTGAGGAGGTCAAGCAAGAAATCACTTAGAGTGATTTCTAGGCTATAGTGATCTAGGTAGAGTATGGGGATCTTTGCAGCAAGATCATAGTGCCAACTGAGTGACTCAAGGGTGAGTCACGATATTTGTGTTGGGGGCTTGTTGGGAAGGGGTCCCCTGGGTCAGTTTTGGGGTTAAAATAACCAAAGTTTTGATGTATTTTTTGTAAGAAAATGTAAAGTCTCCACGATTTGTGGATGCAAAGCATGTAGATTATTAGGAGTCAAAGTGGTTTAGCCCCTTTTTTATGTGAATTTTGAGTCAGTTTTGAGATCCACCCATGGTCCAGGAATCATGGGATTGTATGTAAAGGGCTATAAATAGGTGTGTCTTAGAGAGTCTAAGGCATGTTTAGATGAATGTAATCAGTCAATAGAAGAGAAGCATTAACATACAGAAGTGGTTCAGATAGGAGAAAAAGACTCTGCAGCTGAGTGCACAGAGGCCTAGGTAGAGTCCATAGCTAAGTGCGCAGACCCCTGCAGCTGAGTGCGTCAGGTAGTTTTGAGTCTATAAAGCTGAATTGAAGATAAAGAAAGAAAGTTATTGAAGAAAATCTGCGTATATCTGTTTGATTCTCTCTATGATATATGTCGTGGATGAATAATGTGTTTATAAAATATTGATCTAATGATGCACAATTCTCTTTAATAAGTCTTAACCGCTGTATGCAATGCATGTTAAGTACTTTTGTGAAGACTATGATGAATTATGTTATGTTTATTAATAGCATAAGCTTATCTATGTGAACCCTAATTTAGGATTGTTCTCTGATGTGCGTAAGTGGATAAATCGACTATGAAGGGTCTGCGAAGGTCACTCATAGATCTTCACGTAGGTATGAAGACTGTTTTAATAGAGTTACAATACCGAGCCCTAAGGGCTTATCGATCTACGTGAAGTTATATCTGAGGCACCAAAAGACATCACACTTGTCTTTGATGTAGAAACTTGGTTCTTTCACCCCCCCATACTACTTTGGGTGAGACTATAGCCTATGCTACGTGGGTTGTTTCCAAAAGGGCCAGTAGTGTAGGGATTTGTTGGTTAGCGCAACTAACTCTAAACCTGGGTCAGGAACCCCTAAGCCAACATCCTAACTGGAGGTTCTAAAAATTCTACATTGTATGGAAAAGAAAGCGACCTCTCTTGCCTGTTCCTAGAAGAAGATGAGACCATCTCAGAAGAAACACTAGTACACCTAACAATGCAATTAGAACACCAACACACAAATGAAAACAAAGTGTGGAAATTATACTTTGATGTAACGAATTCCAAAGAGGGAAATGGAGCATGTGTATTGTTGGTATCCCTTGAGGGCATCTCGATACCCCTCTCATTCAAGCTAGAGTTTGACGCAACCAACAACGTGGTAGAGTATGAATTATTTCTCCTTCAGCTACAAACAACAAGGAATATGAATATTGAATGCTTAACTGTGCTGATGAGCCTCAATATTGCAACAAGAATGCTGCAACTCCTAAGGCTACCAAATTTAATTATCATCCCAGGGCTTGTACAAGCTTAAGAGGTATCGACACTATATGCACAACATACAATGTGTCCTTTCTTTGTTGTCATGATGTAATGGAGTGCATGTACTGAAGTCAAACCCTAAACTAATTACAGAAAATGAAATGTTCGAAATGGAACCTTAACCTATTGAGAGAAAGAAAGTACAAGGAAAGAGACTAAAATCAAATGCTAAAACAAACCATTTTCTAACTAACTGCTAAGAGGATTTGCTTCAAAATAATTCTAAGTTAACATGTATGCAATCCTACTCTCCTAAGCATGGAAATTCAAACCATCAAACCTTCTACTTTTGTGCATGTATATGAATAAAATAAATCTGTTTTTCTTTATGTTTTTTTTTCATGTGAGAGTGTGAAAGATAATCTATTTTGGTGATGTGGCAGGTGGCTTGGAGATGACGGTGGATGGTTGGAAGGCTTGGAAGATGCTAATGGGACCTTGTGTGGCTTCTTAGAGGTTTTCTCTCAATTCATCCTCAAAACAGGCCACTACAGGAAAGCCTACAGGATGTACTAAAAACCTACAAGATCCCTTGAAAACCTACAAGATACAGCCAAGAGAAAAAAGATGGGTGTTGGAAGTGATGCAAGGCTTGGGGAAGGTGATTGGTGGATTGAATGGAGTGAGAAAATGCCTAGGATCACTCAGAACTCAAAACCAAAGTTGGGATATGGATGGATTTGCTCAAAAAACGTGGAGAAGTTTCCTTGTGAAATGATGAAATTGGTGGGGGTTTAATGACCAAGCAAATCAAATCCAAATTGGATGGGACAAATTTTGTTAATATATAGGATGTCTTAGGTCCCTATTATAAGTGGAATCACTCAAAAAGACCTCTTTTAACCCATGAAAAAAAAATAAAAATGTTACTAGGAAAAAATCTAGAAATTTGAGAACTAGTGAGCTAGTAAATCTAAAAAATGCCTAACCAAATCAAGTGCAAATGAAATGGGGTAGTTTTTGTCATGAGATAGAATGTTTTTGTGATCTAATGCAAGTGGAATTAATTTTATTGAATCTCATTATAATTCTCTAAAAAATAAAGGAAATTTACTGTTCTTTGCTAAAAAAAATCTAGATTTGGAAGAAGAAGACTAATCTAAGAAGCTAAACGATTACTATGAACTTCCAAAGATTTTCTAAGGATGAAATAATGCTTTTTATCCTGAAAAAGAACTTACATTAACCATTTAACTCAATCCTACAACAAGAAATCCTTAATACTAAATGCATAAATATAAAGAAATAAAAACTATGATGCATGTGAATAAAAAGTGAAAAGAAGGAACGAAAATGAAACAAAAGGGCTCTGAGGCTCCTGGGATGGCCAAGCCTAAGGAAACTCAAAGGCCTATGGAGGAGAACAAGATTTAGAAGCTGAACATGACACCAATCTTTATTATTTTCATCAATATAATTACATCCCTGTAAGAAAATACAATGGAGCTACAAAAATACGAGTTCTCTCTACAGGAACACTAATGAAAATATCTCCCTAGAATTCAACTTTATATTTATATAAAATGATTAGGAATCATTTCCCATGAATGGAGGAAGCTTTCCCCACTAAAATCCCTTGATTAGTGGAACACATTCCTAGATTTTCTCAATCATTGGAGTTCCACAATCTATGCCATAATTCCATAATATCTTGTTGATATATTATTTATTATTGATCCTCATGTAGTAGGGAACAAGTCCCTAAATTATCTCTTCCTCCAAATCTTCATAATCTGCCCAATATTCTCATAATATTCCACAAAAATAAATAATATTAGGCACAAATATCCAATTATTCATATACCTTCCTAATGAATATATTAAAGTCAAAATAAATTATCTAATGCAAAAAGAGAGGTTTAATGTGCTAAAGGATGGTCATAGGCCTTAATTTATGTTTTAATTTATAGGCATGGGCCTTAATTTATATCTAATTTAGAGGCCCATCATACCCCCCATGTTGAAAGTGTTTCTCATCCTCTGAGCAACTTAGTGATCTCATTGTGCCTCATCCATGGCCTTGGTGGCCTCTATTGTGTGCATTAAGATTATTGGCTGCAAGTTCTGTGAGTACAAGCCCAAAAACATATTTGTGCAAAGAAAGATCATTGTTTCTTGAGACCATTAGCTTTATTTCTTCTCCTTATTGAAGATGGGTTCTTGAATATTTTTCAGTTTGGCAAGGTCTTTCACACCCTTATCAACCTTCTGCTACCTTGCTCTGCCATTTGGACACCTCTAATACCTTCAAAATGCATTTAGATGAGAACTAGGACATCCTAGAGTAATTTCTGTCAAAACTACATGAAACCTAGAGGAAATCCTATTAAAACTATAACATACCCTTTTTGAGCATAAATGATAGTATGAGGTTAGGGTAGACCTTTACTTGACTTCCATGCCTTTCTCCCATTTTTATAACATCTTTTAGGCCTTGGACAAAAGCTAGAAAGACATTAGAGACCTCTTGGAAACTGTCTTTTTATCACTACAGTTTGAGTTCTGTTTTCATGGTGAATGCCTAATTTCCTTTTATTGCCTTCTTCTTCTCTCTTGTGGCCTAGATGATTTCCTAATGGCCTTGAAGTTTTCTGTTTTGATTAGGTCTCTCTTAGGCACTGTTATCTTGGGGTTGAGCATAATTTGTTCATTTCTTCCTTCTTGTAGCAACATTCTACCTTCTTGTAGTATTCATTCCTCCTCTTTCAGGGTATTCTAACCATATGGGAGTGATGAGAAATGATGAAGAGGGATTGGATGATCATGCTGAGGCTCAAAGGGAGTAGTGTAGGTTTGTGAAAATGGAGAGGATGCTATGTTTGTTTTATTTTTTATTTTTTCAAGAATGAAATGGGATGGATGAATGATAAATAGATAGTGAATATGAAGTGGATGGAGGGCTTGGAGTGCTATGGTGACTTGGACTTTGTAAAAAAAAATATTCTTTTAACTGTTGTCCTCATTCCTTGAAATCGTCACCCTTCATAATTTGACCTTTCAACATTGCATGAGTGAAGGAGTTAGCTACAATTAACTAGTTGAAGGCATTTGAGATTGCTGACCCATCCTTAGCTTATAAAACCTCATCTCTCATGCATTAACAAAAAATTTATAACTATAATATGCTTAAGAGAAGAGGTAAAGAATATTGCATACTTGTACCTACCTGATGGTTGTTGGAGAGACATGCATGCTGCTGTTGAGTTGATGTGTAGGGGTTGGATGGTGATGCTAATAATATTGATGCTGCTGCTAAGATTTGGGGGAGATTATTTAACATCTAGATCTCTATGTTGAAGCTAATTGCAAATCTCTGGCTACTTCATCATCTTATCCCTTCAATTTTTCAAAGAAATCCATTCAATTGTGCCTTATGAATATCTCTAGTATAGGAGGGTGCTGATGAATCCTCACTATGTTGATGGGTTCCCTATGTCATTTTTCTCTGATGGATGGAGGTTTTTATATGTATGATACCAAATTTAAAAATTTTGTGTATACAATTCCCTTATGCTGCAATCACTTTCAACAAACTATGAGGGTTTTTTATGTTCCTTTCACTTGGAAAAAGGTGGGGAAATGTAGAGCCTACCTCCTTAACACTACTTGACGAAGCCAACCTCTGTTTTCCCTTTTAAAACTTCTCACTACCAATCCTATAGGTGTTGTTCTGTATCCTGTACGATCCCAAGGAATCTTGTAGGTTTCCAGGACAACGACTTGTTTTTTCCATATCTCCCAAACAGTAGAATGGATTGACCTAAAATGTTCTAAGCATGCTTCCATCATCATTATGCACCTACCCATAGAAAAATTTTGGTCAATGGATGCATGGATTTTGAGAGAAAATAAAACTGGATGAAGGTGATGGAGGCCGATTTATTGGAAACTGTGCACTGGAATTTTATGAAATTTCTTGGGCATGTTACCATCATCAATATGCATCTCTCCATGAAACATTTTTTTAAATGGATGCATGGATATCAAGAAAATGCAAAAATTGTTGTTGGAGATGGAGGCTGATTTATCGAAAATTGTGTACTGGAATTTGCTGAAATTTCTTGAGCATGTTACCATCATCTATATGCACCCCCCCCAAACATATTGGCAAATGGATGCATGGTTTCCAAGTTATGAAAAAAACAAATTTCTGCTCTATGTAATTTTGTATCATGTAGTAAAACATAACATCTTGTATTTTTTTAGGATAGCAAGCAAACTGAATGGTAGAAGCTTGAGAATGATGGGTGGATGGTGAAAATAGATGAGGGTGATGGATTGGCATGGCCTTGGCCTTGTTGGAGAATTTGAGCGAAGGAGGAGAAAGTCAAAATTTGACTTCTTTTGACTAGGCTTGACCAATTTTTCTTTTGGTACCAACTTGTTTTTGTTGCTTGTAGATGTTGGAGAGTACATGAATTCATCAGAGAGATACATGAAGCAAAGATTTTTTTATTTATATTTTCTTCTAGGCATATTAGCAGCCTCGAGGAGGTTTTCAACTAGTAGGTTTGCCTAGGTGCCTCAAAGGAGTTTTTCACCTAATAAATATATATATAATATATATATATATATATAATATATATATATATATATAGATTTAAATATAGATATAGATATAGATATAGATATAGATATAGATATAGATATAGATATATTGACCCTACCCTACTTGGAAAACAAAATCACTTTCAAGTATAAGAATACTTCCAATGGAGCCATGTGCACATTAAGATGACAGACAAACTAATATGTAGGCTTCAGATGTATGCTTTGACATGTACCTAAATTTGAGAGATCAAATGATTTGACTTTGATGATATCAAGCACAATTGAAGAAGAGAGTGTTGCTGCAACTTAGTGACTGTCTGGAACCATATTTCAATATAGTTGTGATGCCCCTGGTCCACTTGCTGATTTGGATCATCTTGGATGTATTCTTCTTCCATGACCTTCAAATATTCTTATTTTTGTTGATTGTTCTCTTGAAAACATATAGGATTTGATGGTAACCATGAGGGAGATTTCTCGATCTTTGATTTTGTTGTCTGCTCTTCATCAAGTGTAGCCCATGATTCTTTGATCTTCTCTTTCAAATATTATTTCTCTGCATGTTGTACCTCAATGGCATTAAGATAATCACTTTTTTGTAATAATATTCTTGAGCTATGGTGAATACCATTGAGCTCAAGAAGACATTTTTGGAAGTGTTGTACCTCAATATTGTAAGTGGACCGAGCTACTCCAATGCGTGGCTTTGGAAATGGTGGCATAGGTAGTTGAGTGAGAGTGTATATTTGAGATGGATGTGGATGGGGTTGTGGCTGTGGTTGAGGTGAATGGTAAGGATAACATGGAGTTTGGTATGGAGGATATTGAGGAAAATATTGAGGATGTTGTGGATGACTCCCATAAGTTCCTTGCCAATCTTGTTGCCAAGATTGGGGTTGATATGGCCAATGTTGCCAAGGAAAAGGTGTGTTCCAATTACTTTGAGGTGGATACGCATAACCTTGAAATTATGAATTAGGCTCTTGCATCATATTAGGCTGAATAGGCTGCCATGGTCCTCTTGGAGCTACATAACATTGTTTCATTGGTAATTGACTTGCTCCATTATCCTCTTAGTTAACTTCCTTCAACCTTCGTAATGAGGAGCAACATTTAACATCATGTGATTTTGCAACACAAATATCAACATTTTCTTTTCCCTCATCTTGAATTCTTAACATTTCTACTTGTTTTGTTAGATTGCTAAGAATTTCTGTTTTAAAATTATCAAACAAATTTCCAAGTTTAGCTTGACTTACTGATCTTGATGTTGATTTACTTATTCTTGCCCTTCCTCTTGATATGTGCTTGCATGTTTCACAAATTTCTTCAAATGATAATTGGTATACACCACCTCTACTCATGAGATCAAGGAGATCAATCCACTCATCTTTAATTGTTCTAAGTAAGAGGGTTTTTAGTGTGTCGGATCCTAAATTATGTAGTTTTTCCCTCTTAACATTTTGCATGAAACTCTCTATTATATCCTCAAGGCTCTCATCTTCTCTATGATTCATTCTAAATATTTCTTCTTTAAGATCATGGTCTTTATATTTTTCGAGAAATATCTTTTGCATATCATTCCATGATCTTATTGAATTAGTCCCTAAACCCATGAACCATTTAAGAGCTTTATCCTTCAATGTTGCCGTAAAAAATCTCAGTTTTTGAGTTTTTAATAAGTAAACATAAGATCTACAAACAATTTCAAATTCAAATAGAAATGTTTTTGGATCCTCTGAACTTAGACCATGAAAATTTGGAAGAAAAGATGGAGGGATGTTCTTCATGTGCACATTAACATCAGTATCTTGAATGGGAAATCTGAGGGGATCTTCCTCATTTTCATCATCGCCATCCATTTCTTCTTCTACCTACAAAATTGAATGGTGATGTGGCTCTTACTGCACCACATGATCAAATGGGGGGGTGGGTTGGTGTTGGAGATTTTTTTGCTTTTGTTTTTATGATTGAATGAAAACTATAATGCAATGCAATTTTGAATTAAATATGTTTAATGAAAATATTTTGTTTTTGTGAAAAAAAGAAATGAATCAACTAGGGAAGAAAAAAATGCATACTTTGACACCTCCCCGACAACGACGCCAAAAAGTGATGAGCCTCAGTATTGCAACAAGAATGCTGCAACTCCCAAGGCTACTGACTGTAATTATCAACCCAAGGTTAATAAAAATTTAGGAGGTATAAACACTATATGTGTAGCATACAATGTGTCCTTCCTTTGCTGTCATGTTGTAAAGGAGTGCATGTACCAATGTCAAATCCTAAACTAATTGCAGAAAATGAAATGTTCGAAATGGAACCTTAACCTATTGAGAGAAAGAAAGTACAAGGAAAGAGACTAAAATAAAATGCTAAAACACACCATTTTCTAACTAACTTCTAAGAGGATTTTATTCAAAATAATTCTAAGTTAACATATATGCAATCCTACTATCCTAAGCATGTAGATTCAAACCATAAAACCTTCTATTGTTGTGCATGTAAATGAATAAAATAAATATGTTTTTCTTTTTGTCTTTTTTTTTTTTTCTTGCGAGAGTGTGAAACCTAATCTCTTTTGGTGATGTGGCAAGTGGCTTGAAGATGATGGTGGATGGTTGGAAGTCTTGGAAGACCCTTAGGGTACCTTCTGTGGCTTCCAGAAGGTTTTCCCTGAATTCGGCCTCAAAACAGAACACTATAAGAAAACTTACAAGATGTACCAAAAACCTACAGGATCCCCTAAAAACCTACAGGATACAACCGAGAGCAAAATGATGGGTGTTTGAGGTGATGGAAGGCTTAGGGAAGGTGGTTGGTGGATGGAATGGAGTGAGAAAATGCCTAGGATCACTTAGAACTCAAAACCAAAGTTGGGAGATGGATGGATTTGCTCAAAAAGCTTGGAGAAGTTTCCTTGTGAAATGATGAAATTGGTGAGGGTTTAATGACCAAGCAAATAAAATCCATATTGGATGGGACCGTTTTTTTTATTAACTAGGATTTCTTAGGGCCTATTCTATGTGGAATCACTAAAAAAGACCTTTGTTAACCCATGCAAAAAATAATAAAAACATTACTAGCCGAAAATCTAGAAATTCGAGAACTAGTGAGCTAGTAAATCTAAAAAATGCCTAACCAAATCAAGTGCAAATGAAATGGGGTGATTTTTTATATGAACTAGAATGTTTCTGTGATCTAATGAAAGTTGAATTAATTTGATTGAATCTCATTAGCATCCTCTAAAAAATAGCAGAAATTTACTGTTCTTTGCTAAAAAGGAGGTCCAACAATCTAGATTTGGGAATAATAAGACTAATCCAAGAAGCTGAATGATTACTATAAAATTTAAAAGCTTTTACAAGGATGAAATAGTGATTTTGATCCTGAAAAATAACTTAAATCAACCATTTAACTCAATGCTACAACAATAAATCATTAATACTAAATGTAGAAATAGAAATAAATAAAAACTAGGATGCATGTGAATAAGCAGTGAAAAGAAGGAAAGAAAACGATACAAAAGGGCTCTGAGGCTCCTGCGATGGCTAAGCCCAAGGAAGATCAAATACCTATGGAGGAGAACAATATTTAGAAGCTGAACATGACATCAATATTCATTATTTTCATCAATAAAATTACATCCCTGCAAGAAAATACAATGGAGCTACAAAAATATGAGTTCTTTCCACAAGAATACTAATGAAAATCTCTCCCTAGAGGAAAATTCAACTTGGTACTTATAAAAAATGATTAGGAATCATTCCCCATTAATGGAGGAAGCTTTTTCCACCAAAATCCCTTGATGAGTGGATTGGTTCCTTGATTAGTGGAACACATTCCTAGATTTTCTCAATCATTGGAGTTCCACAATCTGTGCCATAATTCCATAATATCTTGTTGATATATTATTTATTATCGATCCTCCTGTAGTAGGGAGCAAGTCCCGAAATTATCTCCTCTTTCAAATCTTCATAATCTGCCCAATATTCTCGTAATATTCCACAAAAATAAATAATATTAGGCACAAATATCCAATTATTCATAAACCTTCCTAATGAATATATTAAAGTCAAAAATAAATTATCTAATGCAGAAAGAGAGGTTTAATGTGCTAAAGGATGGTCATAGGCCTTAATTTATGTTTTAATTTAGAGGTGTGGGCCTTAATTTATGTCTAATTTAGAGGTCCATCATGTGCATGGAGGCTTCGAACTGATTGTAAAGAAGATCATAAATCAATTCTAGGCTAAACACCCCAGATTGAGGACTTACTAGAATGAAGTATGGGATTTGATTGATAACTTATTCTTGGCATTTAATATCCAATTTCTACCTAAAGAAGGAAACAAAATGGTTGATTCCCTTGCTGTAGCAGTAAGTAATTTCAAACTGCCTCAAAATCCGCTTCTCAAGTACGAGGTGGAGGTCAGATATAGACCCTCTGTACCTGATAATGTTAAGCAATGGCAAGAATTCAAGGATGATGAGTAGATCAAATGATTTATAGAAGTAGTTGAGGAGTTCACTAGGATAAAGAGGTAGATTAGGAACCCACTTCGTGGGAATACACATTGGATGGTCATAAAACTATACAACTGAAAGGGAATACCATTCCTTGTGGGTTAGTCCCATTGGAAAGCTTATTTAATAAGGATGATGTATGAATAAGTAAAATATTTCAGTATCGGCTCAGAGGATGAACCCCATATGGTTAGACTATCAAAAGGAATCCCCTCACAATATAAACAAAGGTATTTAAATCTCTTCAAAACTAATAAGGATGCTTTCGATTGGTATTATGAGGACTTAAAAGCATTTGATACTAACATCATACAACATAAAATTCCTTTAAAAGGTGGAATAAAACCATGCAAGTAGAAGCTTAGGTAGATTAATCCACTCTTACTCCTTTCTATTGAAAAATAAGTGAGGAAACTTCTATAGGCTAAAATCATAGTGCCTTTAAGGTATTCGGAGTGGGTGACCAACTTAGTCCCAATTCAGAAAAAGAATGGAGAAATAAGCCTGTGTAGATTTTCAGAACCTTAACAGGGCATCATTGAAAGATAAATATACCTGCTACCTAAGATGGATTACATATTGCAGAAGGTGGTTGGGTTAGTTAGAATGAACATGATGGATGGGTTCTTTGGTTACAACCATGTCGTAGTCCACCCTAATGATCATAAGAAGACGAATTTCACCACCCCTTGGGGAACTTTCATGTATGCTTGCATGCCTTTCACTCTTATTAATGTAGGGGCCACATTTTAGAGAGATATGGATATAGCTTGTGTAGGGGAGAAAGACAAGTTCGTATTAGTATATTTGGACGATATCATAGTCTTATCCAAGACCAATGAAGAACACCTCCTCCACTTGAAGCTCACCTTCGAGAAATGTAGGAGGTATGGACTATCTTTGAATACCAAGAAATATCAGTTTTCCTTTAGTGAGGCGAAGCTACTAGGACACATAGTAGCGCAAGGAGTGAATATTGATCCTAAGAGAGTCAACGCTATCAGTCGTATTCCTCTACCGAGAAATAAGAAAGAGGTCCAATATTTTTTGGGGAGAATCAATTTATTAAGGAGGTTCATACCCAACTATGCAGAAATAGTGAAGGGTACTACAAATATGATAAAAAAGGAAAACGAAGTCAAGGGGAGCCCTACCCCGTGATATTATTTTACTAGAATTAAAGAAGCGTTGGCTAAAGCACTAGTACTAGTGAACCTTGACTACTCAATTCCTTTCTATATCTTTTCTTTTGCGTCTCCACATACTATTGCTACATTTTTTCTACAAAAGAATAAAGATGGTTATGAACAACCCATCGCCTTCTTTAGCATAGTCCCAAGGGATGCTGAGCTGAAATATAACATCTTGGAGAAACAAGCCTATGCACCAGTCAAGGTTTTGAAGGAATTTCAAGTGTGTGTGTGCTACAATCATTGTTTGGTCAATTTAGTGATGTCTAAATTGCAACTTTTAAATGTCAACCAAGGGCTCGTAAGCTGATGAAGTGAGGTGTACTATATGTACTTAAGCAACTATTTCTTAAGCTTTTGTCGTTTTTGACTTTTTAAGTTTGTTTTCAAGTATATCTCTCCTAATGTGATGTGATGGAAATGAAATAAAGCGAGTGAAGTGTGTGAGATTGTGATGAGCTTTTTACAACTTAAAAGTATTCTACAAGCAAGTTTGAACAATAACTGAAATTAAATCAACTTTTAAAGGAAAATAAAGGCATCAAATAAAAGACTAATGACATTGGCCCAGTATCTCTACTGCTGCAAAAAAATGAAGATGAAATCTATGTCAAATAAAACTAAGCAATGTGAAACTAAAGTAAATCTACATAAAAGAAAGACTAGTCACAAATACTTTAACTTCTTCTTAACCTCTTGTCTTTTAACTGAATATATCATGTGAGAGACAATTAAAAATAAGCCAAGCAATTGTGAGTTCTTGGGCAACTAAACCAAGCTGTGCTAAGTGATATTTTGGTCCTCAATGAAGATATTAAATTATGAAGAAGGAACAATCAATAGATAAACAAATTGATGTCTAAAAGCATAAAGAAAATATGCAAATTAACTAAATGATAGTAAGGAAATAAAGGCTGCAAAATAAGGAAGATCAACAACATAGACAAGATGATCACAAGTGTCACTAGTTTTGAAAAAGAAAAGAAAGAAACTGTCCTGGGCACGCCTAAGAAACCTGCATAACACACTGATCAGTCATGGAAAAGTGCAGAAATATAAACAAGCAGAATTCAAAATGTATATACAGCTATCAAAACACAGCAATCAAAGGCATTATATACATAAAATTAAAGAAAGAAACACAGGAAATTAAAGGTATTGTACAGGCCTTTAGTAAACAGGGACCCTCTGCCTACTCCAGCCGGTTCAAAGATCAATTACACGCTTAAATGGAAAAACAGTCTTCTCATATATTATGCATGAAATAGAAAATACAGTGGGAGTTAAAAATTACATTACATATCAACAGCTAACAACTAATTATCCAGCATTCAAAGACGCTTTATTTATAATTGAGGAAAGCGAACTAACTTAACGGAAACTAAGCAATTCGAGCAGCTGTGCAAAAACACGTAGTCTTGCTGCGTCCTCAGATTTAGGCAACGGTCGTTGTGGGCATTCAATCCGCTGTTGGATTCATGTTTCCCACTATCTTCACGACTGAGGACGATGCCACCTGTTCTTCACGTGCTCTAAAATAGAACACGCAGAGCCGTGCCACCGCCAATGACCTCTGTTGACCGAAGTTGCCTCCTCGTTGACCACGGGTTTCGATGACTGGTTTGGGTGATCTGGAGGGACACACACCATGTCCTTGGTTCCACGAACTTGCCCATGTGGCTCTTATTCCCGAAGGACACCTGGAACATACCATTTAATAAAACAGCTGCAGAATCCGGGGTTGGCTGCGGAAACCGGGATCAGCTGCGGAAAACCTTGTGTGAGCTGCGGAAACACAACACTTTGAACCAAAATTCTAAACCAAACACAATCATTAGCATAATTAGAAAACCATGTAAAAAGTCCTAAAATACAATGACTTGAGCAATTTGATGGAGGGAATGAGTGGCAAAAGAAGGAAATGAATAGGAAAAAGAGGCTGAGAGGATGTGTAAAAAAGTGTAGGTTTGAGGCTCAACATACCCGCACTGTGAAGGTGTTGCATGTCCTCATGCAACCAAAACTTTGTCATTGTTTTTCAATCCATGTGCTCAGATGCTTTTGCCAAAACATCTAGCCTTCTTCTCTTTCTCCTTGTTGCCAAAATTGTCCTTGGTTTCTTGACTAAACACCTGAACCTCAAATTGATCAATGCCCTGCTCAATTTCTTACATTTCCCTTTCAATTTTCTGTTCTTCTTCTGCCAGAGTCCTAAGTGAAGCATTGTATTGTCATGGACCATTTTGTCCACTTTGCTTTATTCTTTCAATGCTTCGTTTTCTTGTTTAATATGCCGGTTCAGGACTTCTAGTTCAAACACCTCCTATTTTAAAGATTGGACCTGTTCATTAAGAGGCAATGTAGTGCTTGGACCTGCCAATGATTGCTCCAAGGCCTCCAAATAATCCTATACCTCCTGCTAGTTAGGGTCAATCTCAGGTGTTCTTCTTGGGCTATGTTCAAAATCAATTTCTGTTTGAGGTTCTGTCTGAAAGGGACTCTCTTCGCGTGGAGGAGTGGACTCAAGGTCAAGCTGAGCTGGAGCCTTTTCAGGTGTACCTTCTCCCAAATCAATGAAATGTGCCTGTTTTTCTTTAGTCACACTCATTTTTCCTTTAAGTCTACTGCTTCTTCTCACTTGTACACTAGTGCTCTTTTGCTGGGCACTCTGTTTTTCTTTTTGTTTCTTCTTTGAGAGGGCAGCAGCTTGAAGTTGTGCTAGTCTATCAGGCAAGGTTTGGGAGTCTTCTTCTACTGAAGGTTCAGGTGATGGAGATGATTCATGAACAATTGTTTTCCCTTTATCCTTTTTCTGTTTCTTGGTTTTATCTCTCTCTTCCTCTTCTTCTTGAGTGGTTTCCTGAGTTTCTACAATAGGAGGATCCTGGGCTGCAACATCTCTTTTTGTTCTCCTACTTCTTTTTGGGATTCTAGGAGAACTGCTAGTGGAAGCTTCAGTTACTTCTTGGAAATGATTCCTGACTAAAAACTTTTCCCATGTATCATTATTATTTTTCAATTGATCCTCTATGAGAATTCTAATGAACCCGTGATGATACAAGTGGGGTTCAATATGGACTACATTCTTTTGGACAGCATTTTCTTTAGGCTTCTTAGCAGAAAGTAGGGTATATTGATGGCATGGCCTTCCATGAAATTCATCATAATTCTTGCATGGTACATATACATGGTACCAAAGCGGCCCTCACATGTAATAAACTTTTGAACGAGTAATAGCAATGCAGTTCATTCTTCCTTAATTACATGTACAGGAATCCCTTTAGTAAATATTGAAGTGTCCATACCTGGGTTCTTGAGCATGTTCTTCCATTCTTGATTTTCCAGCCCTGTGTTCTTGAACCATCTGTCTCCCACCTGAGGTAGACTGGTTGCTGTGGCTATGGTATTCTCTATTATTGTAAATTTCAGGTCCCCTACTTCCACGGTGTTTCCATTGAAGGACCGAGCAAATGCCTTCGTTACCTCCTTATCATATCCTCTGAACTTTTGAATGAACTTTAACCATTTTGCTTTCTTCAATGCTTCCTTCGTCTGAGGATATCCTTCTAAATAGTTTGGACCTTCGGGTTCAGCTCTAAGCAAATTTCCCATCTTCGGCTCTCAATCTTCGGCTGAAGTTTTGACTATGTATGGATGCTCAGGGAGGATGCTCACAGGAAAAACGGATGAATTACAGCTGTAAGTGGAGTAGCCGCAATGCAAAGCGTATTACAGACTGTAAGTGGGGTTTGGAATAGAGCTGTGGAGTTTGCAGCGGAAATGGGAGTGAAAATGGTGTGAGTATGAGGGAGTAGAACACAAAAATGAGTTCAAATGCATGCGGAAATGGAGTGATAAGTGGATGGAATAATGGCCGAATCCTTTAGAGTCGGGTGGCTTCGCACACGTATCAATATTGGCTGCGGAAATCATGGTAGTGAAGAGACGTAGTGTAATAGGTCACTTCTTCGTACGGCCAATAAATGAAACCGCAGTCCCATTTTGAGTTTAAATTAAGAGTGATCATGGGACCGTTAGAAGGGTATGAGGTGGATGAAGGATTATCGTGGAGGAGAAGTGGGATGATCTTTGCTGAATCATTACATTTAGTGGCTCTTCCACGATTTAATAACTATGCATAAAATGACATTAAATTGTTGTTTGGAAAAGATTTTGAGCATACCTTCATGAGTTTTTCCATTTGTTGATTAAGGTTGCTGATCCATTATTGCTTTTTTGATCTTGCAGGTGCCTCATATCCTTGCTGCCTTTGGTGATGATGATGTGAACCTTTGACTGAGATTTTCCTTTGGAAACAGAGTGCTGCTAGCTGTAGAGACAGAGTCATTTCTAGCTGCAGAAACTGGTGCGAGCTGCGGAAACTTAAGACATCTCCCTTTTAACTGCACAAAGTTAGTTAGGAAAAGACTAACTGAATGGAAATAATCCTAAAAAGGATTTTTATTGATGGTATGAGATGGAGTGGATGGAGTGAAGTGAAAAAAAAATGAAATGGAATGAAGTGAAATGGAGATGAAAAATATGGAATGATGATGGAAAGAGAGATTTTTTTTTTTTTTTAGAAAATATAGAGTGTCAGGTATCCCTGATTTTCACTCCATATTTTCTGTATAAGACCGCCAATCTGATATTGGTTTTCAGGCTTATACACTTTTTTTTTTTTTTTT
>APFE030830254.1:107430-125677 GCA_000404065.3 Pinus taeda | reverse complement strand
GAAAAGAAAGAAACTGTCCCGGGCACGCCTAAGAAACCTGCATAACACACTGATCAGTCATGGAAAAGTGCAGAAATATAAACAAGAAGAATTCGAAATGTATATACAGCTATCAAAACACAGAAATCAAAGGCATTATATACATAAAATGAAAGAAAGATACGCAGGAAATTAAAGGTACTGTACAGGCCTTTAGTAAACAGGGGTCCTCTGCCTACTCCAACCGGTTCAAAGATCAATTACACGCTTAAATGGAAAAACAATCTTCTCATATATTATGCATGAAATAGAAAATACAGTGGGAGTTCAAAATTACATTACATATCAGCAGCTAACAACTAACTATCCAGCGTTCAAAGACGCTTTATTTATAATTGAGGAAAGCGAACTAACTTAACGGAAACTAAGCAATTCGAGCAGCTGTGCAAAAACACGTAGTCTTGCTGCGTCCTTGGATTTAGGCAACGGTCGTTGTGGGCATTCAATCCACTGTTGGATTCATGTTTCCCACTATCTTCATGACTGAGGAAGATGCCACCTGTTCTTCACGTGCTCTAAAATAGAACACGCAGAGCCGTGCCACCGCCAATGACCTCTGTTGACCGAAGTTGCCTCCTCGTTGACCACGGGTTTTGATCACTGGTTTGGGTGATTTGGAGGGACACACACCATGTCCTTGGTTCCACGAACTTGCCCATGTGGCTCTTCTTCCCGGAGGACACTTGGAACATACCATTTAATAAAACAGCTGCGGAATCCGGGGTTGGCTGCGGAAACCGGGATTAGCTGCAGAAAACCCTATGTGAGCTGCGGAAACGCAGCACTTTGAACCAAAATTCTAAACCAAACATAGTCATTAGCATAATTAGCAAACCATGTAAAAAGTCATAAAATACAATGATTTGAGCAATTTGATGGATGGAATGAGTGGCAAAAGAAGGAAATGAATAGGAAAAAGAGGCTGAGAGGATGTGTAAAGAAGTGTAGGTTTGAGGCTCAACAATCATAAATGATAGCAATTGTCCCAATGACAGTGGTTAAAGACATCCTTGTGCAAGGAGACAATGAAGGAAAGAGGGGTAGGTGGATAACAAAGATACATGAATATGAGTTAGACATAAATCCTACCAAGCTCTTAAAAGGCTAGGGGTTGGCCAATATTTTATTAGAATCTAATTGCTAAGCTTTGGGGATAAATTTGGTAACAAAGGAAGGCAAAACATAAGTTCAATAGAACGGGATTAAAACATTAGAGAAAAATATATATACTAAATATGTGGGATAACCCTGGTATAAGAATATCATCCATTATCTCTTATTCCTGAGGTGCCCACTTGGGCTCGATAAATGTAAGTATAGAACACTGAGACTACAAGCTCAAAAGTATATCATATCCAATGGTCAAATACTAGAAGGATCCGGTGGGAGTTTTGATGTTATGTTTAGTAGAAGGTGAAACTCATAAAGTGATTGAGGAATTTCATGGAGGAGTTTGTGGAGGTCATTACTACTAGAAGACCATAGCTCACAAAATCCTCAAGGCAGGATTCTACTGGCCTACTCTATTTGGAAATTATCATTCCCAAGTCAGGTCAAAAGTGCCAAGTCTTTGTTAAGAGACAAAAAGTTTATCCTCTTCCCCTGATCCTAGTGCATCTAGAAGAACCCTTCAGACAGTGAAGACTAAACTTCATAGGAGAGATAAAACCACCTTACAGTGGCCAACATAAGTGGATACTAAAGGCCACGATTATTTCATCAAGTGGGTAGAGGCCATCCTAGCCAGAAATGCTACTGAATTAGTGGTAATTAATTTTATGGAGGAAAAAATATTATCACATTTTGGTTGCCTTATCAAAATCATCGTTGACAATGCTCAAGTATTCAAATCTGCAAAATTCATCAACTTATATCAGAAATTCCATATCATCGTTAGGCATTCCACTACTTACTATCCTTAAGGTAACAACTTAGCTGAGTCCTAAAAAAACTGTTGTGAGAGTGATGAAGAAGACCATCACTGAGAATTAGAGGAACTAGTACACCAATTGAATTTTTCCCTCTTGGCTAACTGAGTGACCCCTAAACGATCCACTAGAAAGTATCCTTTCTAGCTAGTTTATGGAAAGGCTACAATATTCCCAATCCAATTAGCAATGCCAGTGGAAAATTTAGTGCAAGAAGTTGAGGAGGAGCCAAGTACTTTGACACAAAGGATAAACCAACTAGTTGAGCTTCATGAAAATAGGGAACGGGTGGGGGCTAAATTGGCAAATTACCAACAGAAGATGAAATCCCTATTTGACAAAAAGGCCAAGGATTAACCTCTTCAACTAGAGGATTTAACTCTCCGATGGGATGCCCGACGGGAAGAAATTTAAGGAAAACAAGGAAAATTTGATTCACTTTGGTTCGACCCTTTCAAAATTTTAGAAGAGAAAGGAAATAATACATACCTACTCGAAAATCTAGAAGCTGGATATTTGGAGCTACAAGTAAATGGCCAGTTCCGCAACCTCTATTTCCAAAATTAAAGGTACCTATCTTGCACTCATTGTAAATATTAGTGTGCGTGTTGTAATTATCATATGAAATTTCCATTTTTCTATTTAAACTTCCACTTTCAAAATTTTCACCTGTTTAAAAAGACTCCATGCCAAAAAATAGAGAAGTTCACATACTACAAGTTCTCGATGCATTGCAATCCAATGCCCCATCCCCAGGTGGAGCCAATGTTGTCACTCACTACCAAATGTGTTTTTATTTGTCCAAAGTGAAAAAGAGCAGTAAGGTTTGAATCCATATTCTAAGCCACATAATCTTTTAAATATAAATCGGTCCATCTCCATTGGATAGTGCTCAGAAAAATCTTTTCGACAGTATGTGGAACTCCTCAAATGGACTCCAAAATTAGAAGATATGGCCTATTGAAGTTCAAAGGTTTCATTGCCTTTGAAATAAAGGAGAAGAGCTTACCGAAGGTCTGGTAGCATATCACAAATAACATATCGGAGTTCCGTGGAAGTAATGAGGTAAGCAGAGCAAAGAGAAAACTAGCAATTAGTGATCACCGATATCAAAGATCGGAGGTTCCTATGATCCCGCATATTGATGACTGCCAATGTCTGAGGTCCAGGGCAGAGTGTGTATCAACGATCAAAGATCACCGATATCAACGAGGTGAGAGCCAACTTGTGATGGAGTGATCATCAATATCACAAATATCATATTGGAAGGGTCCATGGCTTTGTACATCAGTGATCAATGAATTGGTGTGTCGAAAGGGTAACAACTCTAAAAATGTTGTGAAATGGAAAAGTTTTGATATAGTGTAAAATCACCAGGAGGGCCGAAAACATTTTAGCAAAGGAAATCAATGAAAAACCAAGGGTAGGTAGACATTTTCTCTCTCCTCCAGGGGGCCAGGTGGTGGAATATTATTGGTCCCATTGGGGCCATGTGGCAACTGATGTCATCATGACGTGGCAATACAGATGACACATGGCATGCTGATTCGACATTTTTTGGGGTCCTATGGGGGCATATCCAAGTGACATGTGTCACCACTCAGAAAGTGATACATGGTGGTGATGACATCATTAATCAGCAATCGATAATCCGAGGTAGCATCACACTGTGCATCACAAGGAATTTGCCGATTGAAAACCTCCAATTGGTGGGCTTTGACAAGGAAGCTAGTTGATGGTCATAGGGAGAGCGAAGAACCAAGAGCTAAGAAGGACGATAATCCCACATATCGATGATCACAGGTATCAATGGATGTAAACAAATATGATGCTATGAAATTACCGATTGTGATAGCCTGGGTGGGCCAAATCGACATTTGATAGTCACAAGTGTCAAAAGGATAAAACAAAGGTGATATCATGAAATTGGTGATTGTGATATCCCGGGTGGGCCTAATCGATGTTCAGTGGTCACAAGCAATAGATGGTGCAAACTCTCCCTCATCCTTTTTCCAAGTGGGCCAGACCACATCTCACATCAGAGATTGCAATGTTGGGTTAGAAAATTATGTATTATGGAGCAATGGAAAACATAAAATATTGCATAAAGATAAACACAAAATGCATAAAACAAGAGACACAAATATACATGGTTCACCCAGTTTGGGCTACATCCACGGAGAAATAGCTAGTCCTTCTTTTATTATATTATCTAGCAAACTGAAAAGATACAACCTACAACAGATCTGTTGTAACAACCTCTTTGCTCTTAATCTCATCTCTCTTCCTCACTCAGAATACAGATATGATATAGATGCAATACAATTCCCTCATATATAGTGAGGGGTTGCCTTCTAGGGAAAAAAACCCTAAATTAAACATAACTTCTACCGTCAAATCATCTGCCTAATGAACGACCTAGATTCATTAGAAATTACTAGACTTTTGCAAGGAAATTTTACATCTATTTTTAGCTTCAGGGCCCTGCCCTCGAACCCCCGCCGGGGGACCAATGGCCCCTGGACCCCTTAGCTGGGGGAAATTAGACCCCCCAAACCCCCGCGGGGGAGACAAGTCCCCCCCGCACCCACTCACATGGGGTGTACAGTCTTCCTAGGGTATACATTCGGCTGAAACATTTGAATATAGAAGATAATCAGGCTCCACGCCCAACAATCTCCCACTTGGAGACTGATTATAGCAACTCCACCATTACTTCATTTGGTAGAAAATGACTCCACTTTGGACCTGGTTGTTTCTCGTCTTCTTCATCATACTTGAAGACCAATTGAAACTGAGCGGATTCTCAGTTTTTCCTTAGTTACAAATTTTGTTAACATATCTGCAAGATGTTGGCTAGTGTGTATCTTTTCCAGCTTCAACTGTCCATCTTCCAATGCTGACCATATGAAATGGTACTTGAGTTGTATATGTTTAGTCTTGAAATAAAATTCAGAGTTCTTTGCAAGATTTATGGCACTCTGGTTGTCACTGTATAACCTGCCCAACTCCTACTTCTTATCCAATTCATCCAAAAACCTTTGTAACCAAATCATTTCTTTACTGGCCTATGTAGCAGCAACATACTCTGCTTCTGTTGTTGAAAGTGCAACAACACTTTGAATTTTTGAAACCCAATTTAAAACTGTTCTACTTAGAATAAATACATATCCTGTAGTGCTCCTCCTGTTATCTTTGTCACCTGCCATATCTGCATCAACATATCCCTGTAGAGAAATGTTTGAACCACCAAAGCATAATGCTTGATTTGTGGTACCTATCAAATACCTAAGAATCCACTTCATTGCCATCCAATGTTCTATTCCTGGATTGTTCATGTACATGCTTACAACTGCCATTGCATGTGCAATATCAAGCCTTGTGCAGACCATTGCATATATTAAGCTTCCAACTACTGATGCATATGGAACTTTAGACATATGATCCATTTCTTCCTGAGTCTTGGGACATGAATCCTTAATTTGAAATGGCTAGCCAAAGATATATTAACTAATTTTGTGTTCTACATATTAAACCTTTTCAACACTTTTTCTATGTACTCACTTTGAGACAATGTTAATTTGCGATTCTTCCTGTCTCTATTTATTCTCATACCAAGGATTTGTTTTGTAGCACCCAAATCCTTCATTGCAAATGAGTTTGCCAATTTCCTTTTGAGAAAAATTATTTCCTGCATGTTAGAACCTGCAACAAGCATGTCAACTACATACAATAATAATATAATATAGTTGCCATCATTTTGCTGTTTGAGATAAACACAATGATTAGAGTGACATCTAGTATAACCTTGTTCACACATAAACCTATCAAATTTTAGATACTACTGCCTTGGAGCTTGTTTTAAGCCATACAAGCTCTTTTTCAACTTGCACACTAGTTTCTCCTTCCCTTTTACCTCATATCCTTGTGGCCGTTGCATATATATCTCTTCCTCCAAATCCCCATGAAGAAAGGTTGTCTTTACATATAACTTCTCAAAATGCAAATCTTCAGCTGCTACTAGACTTAAAATAGTTCCGATTGAAGTCATTTTCACAACAAGAGAAAATATCTCATCAAAGTCTATACCCTTTTTCTGTGCAAACCCCTTCACCACAAGTCTAGCTTTGTACCTTTTTTTACCTCCATCTTCTTCCTTTAGCCTATAGACCCATTTATTCTGCAATGTTATTTTACCTGCAGGAAACCTGACTAAGTACCAAGTCTAGTTATGTGCTAAGGAGTCCATCTCTTCTTTCATGGCTTGCTCCCACTTCTTCCCGGTTTCTACTTGCATTGCTTCTTCATAACATTCTGGTTCACCAGAATCAGTCAACAATACATAACATAATGAAGGAGAGTATCGTTTAGGGGGTCAAATTATCTTGGTAGATCTTCTAACACCACTTTCAGGTGTTTGAGGTGCTTGTTGTTGTTGTGGTTATTGTTCTAGCTGTTGATCATTATGATTTTCAGCCACCATCACTTTTCCAGTGATATCATCAAGCACTGTGTATTCTCTGTTTTCTTTTTCCTATTTCTTTTCCTCCAACTGATTCTTATACAAGACCTTTTCATTGAATATTACATCTCTGCTCCTAATGATTTTTTGATTTTCATAATCATATAAGTGATAACCAAAACCATTAACACCATATCTAATAAAGGTACATTTCTTTGAATTTGCCTCAAGCTTTGTTCTATTTTCTTTATTAATGTGGAAAAAGGCTTCACAACCAAAAGTCTTTAAAAATGAGTAGTTTACCTTTTTACCTATCCATGCCTCATTTGGAATACCACCATCGAAGGAACTTGAAGGCCCTATGTTTATTAGATAAACAATAGTGTCTACAACATCTACCAAATATTGTAAATGCAATCCTACATGCAATCTCATGCACCTTGCATGCTCCGTGATTGTCCTGTTCATCCTTTCTGACACACCATTTTCTTGTGGTGTTCCTGGAATTGTATTCTCTCTGCGAATTCCATTCTCTGAAGAGTACCTACCAAACTCTTTGCTGCAATATTCACCTCCATTATCTGATCTGAGACACTTCAACCTTTTCCCTGTCTCATTTTCAACCAAAGCTTTCCATTTCTTGAAAGTATCAAATACATCAGATTTATTTCGAATACAATAAATCCAAGTTTTTATGGTTGCATCATCAATAAAAGTAACATAATAATGAGAGCCACCAAGAGATGATACCTGAGTAGGTCCCCATACATCTATATACACAAGCTCTAATTTTTCGCTCTTCTTTTCTTTCCCAACTCTAAGGAATTTTACTCTCTTCTGTTTTCCATAAACACAATTTTCACATAATTTTAAATCAACATGCTTCAAACCTAGCAACAAATTTCTTGAGTGAAGAATTTTCATCCCCTTCTCACTCATGTGCCCGAGCCTATGATGCCTCAATGTCGTATCTTCTCTTGTAGAGGTTAAAGCATTAATAGAATTAGAAATACTATTGCATAAGTACAATCTACCAACCTTATTTCCTTTCGCTATTACCAAAGATCCTTTAGTGACCTTCCAGGTTTTATCTGTGAAAGTAGTTACGCAACCTTCACCTCCCAACTACCCTGTTGAAATTAGATTTTTCTTTAGATCTGGAACATGCCTTGCCTCATTTAATAGCCATTTATTTCCATTCTGTTGTCTTATGAAAATTGTACCCTTTCCAACAATTTTACAGGGTTTATCATCACCCAATCAAACCTGTCCAAAATCTCCTTGAACATAATCATGAAAATGTTTCTTATCAGGTGTGGCATGGAATGAGGCCCTTGAATGTACCACCCAGGCATCAATAATATTTTTTAGTGAAAGAATCAAAGCATCTTGCAACACATCACCTGTTACATTCGCTTCATGATTAGTTTCTTGTTGCGCGTCTCCTTATTTTCCCTTCTAAGACTTGTAGTCTTTCTTCAGGTGTCCTTTCTTTCTGCATTTCCAACACATTATCCCTAATTTTTACTTGGATCTACCTTTTCTTGACTTACTGCAATATTCTGGGCTTTTTCCTCTTTCCATTTTTCTTCCCCTAGTCTCTACAGTCAAAGCATTACCTGATGTCTCACCAAAGCTTTTCCGTCGCATTTGCTCACTAAGGATTGCACTGACACATAATCAAATGTAATGTACTAGATCCAGAGACAGAGTTACTAATGGCCATACCTAAACCATTCCAACTTTTTCGAAATGAGCACAGAAATAACAGAGCCCTAACTTCATCATCAAAATTTACTCCTATAGAACTTAACTGACTTGTAACTATATTAAAATCATTTAAATGGTCTATAACAGATCCACCTTCTGACATCTTCATATTAAATAAACACTTCATAAGAAATACCTTATTTGAAGCCAAGGGTTTTTCATATATTTTGGCCAATGCTGACATTAAACCCTTTGTTGTCGTTTCCTTTGAAGTATTAAATGCTACTGATGCCACTAGGCACAACCGTATTGTTCCAAGTGCCTTTCTGTCGAGATTATCCCATTCTATGTCTGTCATACTCATCGGCTTCTTTGTCTTTCCACTCAATGGTAGGTACAGATCTCTCTGATACAGATAATCTTCCATTTGCATCTTCCATAGCTAGTAGTTTTGGCCGTTGAATTTTTCGACCGTAAACCTACGATCTTCAGCCATTTCTCCCACTCGAACCAGGAACCATTCTATCCTGGAAGTTTATCAGGAAAATAGACCTTCGTCTCTAATACTAGTTGTTAGAAAATTATGTATTACGTAGCAATGGAATGCATAAAATATTGCAGAAATATAAACACAAAAAACATATAAAATAAGAGAGACACAAATATATGTGGTTCACCTAGTTTTGGCTACATCCATAGAGAAACAACCAGTCCTTCTTTTATTATATTATCCAGGAAACTGAAAAGATACAACCTACAACAGATCTATGGTAACACCCTCTTCACTGTCATTCTCCTCTCTCTTCCTCACTTAGAATATAGATATGATATATACGCAATACAATTCCCTCATATATAGTGAGGGGTTTCCTACTAGGGAAACAAACCCTAAATTAAACATAACTTCTACCGTTAGATTATCCACCTAATGAATGGCCCAGATTGACTAGAAATTACTAGACTTTTACAAGGAAATTTTACATCTATTTTTAGCTTCCCCTGGACCCTGCAACCGGGGGAGAATTAGCCCCCTCGGACCCTCGTAGGGGGGACAAGTCCCCCTCGCACCCCCCCGTGTGGAGGGGTGTACAATATTCCTATAGTATACATTCAGCTGAAACCTTTGAATACAAAAGATAATCAGGCTCCACACCCAACAAGGAGGCATCAAAGGAAAGCATTAGAAATCATCAATATGTGGGATTCTATTTAAGAAATGGATGAGCCTCACAGACACGAGCCCAAAGGTCCTAGCAACCAAGGAATAAAAACCTAGTCATAGCCCCCAATCACATGAGGCAAAAGGGGCTAAAGTAGATCAGAATGTCCCGTCCTGTAAGGACCTTTAAGAGGAAATCTCGATATGATAAATCTATGATAAAATTAATGCAAAACTTTAAAGGTGTGGTGGGTCGGTAGCTGAGGCATTTAAGAAAGGATATGCAACATTCAAAATCGTCATGGGCTAACCCAGTAAGGTCCCTTGTGACATGAAACCAGGATCAGCACTAACAAAGTAAATGAAGACATGGAAGCTCGAGAGGACTTGATGATCCATCATTGTGCTCCATGCATAGGGAAGACGAAGTACCGCCTAGGTGACCTCTGCTTCTATATTGTGGAATTAAATTGATAGTTGACCGCTCCTAGTTCTAGAGAATGAATTATTCGAGCAGTAAAGGTAGAAGCAAGGAGACTTAGCTGGGTGGCACAAGAGGCCAGTCCGTGGGCAAGAAACAACCTGAGAAAAGGCCATCACATGGATGGACATTAAGATATTTTGCAGAAGTTTTCCTCTATAAATTGACTTGTTTTGTTATCATGTATTTGTCACAATTTAATAGGGACATTAATCTGATTGTAGTCTTTTTGGACCACAGAGCCATCCTAGGCTGAGACATCTAGCTGATTTGACAGTTGAGACTCAATTGAGATATTTTGTTGCAATTATTGTTCAATGCTCCCCCCTCTAGATAAATAGTGGGAAGCAACACTTCACAAAGGTTCAGAATCCTAAAGAAAAACTACATGTTATTTTCAAGACTGTATGACTTTGTGATATGCATCTTTCAGAATATTAGGAAAATGGTGATGATTCTTTCTTCGAGTACTAGAGTATGTTATCCCCCTGTTTAAATTTCATTAAGTTCATGTTTCCTCTCTGATTTCACGTAATTGCAGCTGCTAGAAATGTTTCAAACGTTCTTACAAATTCATTTGTATTGACTTGTTAATGCATGTGCCTATATGGATCTTTGAGAATATATCTTTAAAATTGCACTCTGTGAATCATTACACCCAATCCTCTTTCGTCCATTATGTCTACCTGTAACTTAGATAAGTGTAGAATTCTTGATGCTTCGAGCTCTATGTGATGAGTGTAGAATCCTTGATGTTTCAAGTTCTATGTGATGAGTTATTCTTTCTCGTTATCTTCTCTCATTCCTCTGCCAAAGCTTATAAAACTATAGGTCCTTGAACTACTCAACCTCCACTAGTTTATATATATATTTTTGTGATTTGTATATGTGAAGAAGTACCAGAAATGTATGGCTTATGCCTTTAGATGAATGAAACAACCCGTGTTGTTTATTTTATATATATATATATATATATATGTCAAAAAAAATGTGATGTCTCCAACTTCCTGAGAATCATATGACATAAACAAAATATAGATGTTCTAGGCATTGGTCTCGTAAGAAATCTGAGGTTGTCTCTAGAAGCGACAACAAGGCCATTCTGGGAGTACTCAGAGTAGAAAAAGTAGTAGGAGATGAGGGGTAGGATGGCAGTGATTGAGTCATCATGAAAGATGTTCCTATAGTACTACTGATTATAGTTGCACTAAACAATTGTTTTTGAGGAATGCGAATGAATGGGATGAAAGATTGATAAGAAAAAGACAAAGAGGTAGAAGAAGTGGAAGGACCCAAAGAAGAAGTAAGAGGGGAAGATGGTGATCTAATATTGCTAGTGGAAGAATGAGTTTCTAGAGTAGTTTTATTTATCTGATAAGTGGTTAATGGAAATTCAATAGGTTTAAATCCAATTTTTCACTTTGTGATCTAGTTAATACACCAAAAGACTGTAAATATGAGGAAACAATTCCTTTAGATATATCGCTTTGGACATTTTTCTCCAAAAATGGAATTTCCTTCCAATTTTTGGATCAAAGACTGAACTTCAGGAGACTCAGTTGGTATTTGAGAAGAATTTTGGCCAAATGACTTTGGAAGTGTGCTAGGGGTTTTGGTGGCTTTTTGAACAACTTTAGATCTTGTTAGGAGATTTGGAATGTGATGTGGAAGTTGGTGGTGGATTTGAGGGAGACTGAATCTTAGAGTGACCTTTTGATTTAAGAGTGGATATTCTTGCAATTCATAGTTTGAAAACCCTCCTTCTAGCGCCAAAAAATGTGGAGATTTGAAAATTTATGCTTCAACATTGGGGAAAACCACCCAGTTGGGAACTTAGGGCAGCTTCTTTTCCATTCAGAATGGTGGCTCCAACTGGGTTTATGGGACCAATTTCCCTTAATAAAATATATAAAGGCAGATGTGATATATATAAGTCTGGGGATGATTATGTAAATGGAACTAAGAAATAGAAATATAAGGACTAAAGATATTTATCTCAGGAGAGATTTTTCTGGATATGTGATTTATAAAGATCTCACATTAAACATGAAAATATCGATTATCAAAATTTTGTGAGGTTAAAACAAATAAAGCTGACTAATATGATTAAATAGTTAACTAGATTAGTTATTGAAACACATCACACATATCAAATATTTTTGTTCATTCATATACTTAAGATTTTTCAATTAAACACATCATTAGCTATAAAGCTTAATCGCTTGTATAAATGTATATGATAAAAACAAATACAATAACCATTCAAATGATAAACATAGTGCTGATATTTAGATAATAGTACTCGACAAAATTTAACTTTGCTCATAAGTGAAATAGTAGTTGTTTCTCTTTCAAGATACAGTAGTGCAAACTAGAAGCTTTCTCATAGAAATTATGAACCCTTTCCTCATAACAATGAAGGGGCTTTATAGTTTGTAATCCAAACACACATCTAGAAAAGTGCCATATAATACTAAAGTGGTTTTAACAAACCATACTGGAATTAAAGTAAAAGATAATAGTCAATTGCAATTGCAACAACTTGACTCTCCACTCATTGCCCTAATCTCACATATATCTATCGTTGGATTTAACTTAGGTGGATGATGGAGTCGTACATGTGTCTATGTAGTGAATAACACATTGTTAAATGCTGGAAGTAAATGCGTGATTATGTTGGAGAAACTTCACAAAATTAGCCATTGATTATGCAATTTGTTTAGGAAATTCTAATGGCATTCCAAGTCAGTATTTGACAGATTTTGAAACTCTTAGCCTTCTTTTTCGATGATTCTTGCCATAGTTTTCTCACCAATTTTACATCTGGCAACAATTTGAGGATTTCTTTAGCAGGTGGATTGATTTTATGCCCACGTGTTGGCCTTTTTCAGTCTCTGTTACAACAATCCCTTCAGTTTAGAACTACATTGTGGAACATGGTAGAGAGTCTTCAAAAATCCTCGATCGAACTATTAATTTCTCCTTATCGACCCTAGGTTCATTCCTACTTCAGTTAAACAAAGATTATGTTAAAATCCAATGAAAACCTAATTGAAAACCAAACATAATAAATTCCCTGCAAAACCAATGAAAACAAACTTTTCAATTATTATAACAATGCCCTCTTGGAGGTGACAAGTGGCGAGAAACACATTGTATCAGCAAAAGGCTTATTGCAACTTTTAAAATGAGAGAACACAAAATATTTACAATATGGGTAGTTACAATATGGAGCAGATACGAAATCACAATTAAAATCATTGTAATAACTATATCACATCCATAATATCAGAGGTTTGAAATGGTCACAACATAACCAAAGTTACGATATTGTGGACACAATTTTGTATTAGATCACCATAATAAGACAAATTGGGTCTGCAAGATCAATGATTTTAAGACGTGTGTCACTACAAAAATTCCAATGAGCGGACACAACCTTTTATTATATAAAACATATAATTATATCAGGTCCATATATCGGAGATAAGAGCTGAATGATTATTGCATATCAAAATATTGGTAGGATTGTCATATCAAAATCAAAGATTAGCGGATGGAAAATATCAGAGATCAACGACCAAATCTTTGGAGATCAGTGACATGAGCATCGTTTTAAAAACATTGATATTGGAATCTCTGACATCCTCTGTGGAAATCTTGTGGGGTTGGGATTTTGATATTATATTTGCAATGGAGTGATTTTATCATTTATAGGCTTAAACCTTTGAAAATTCAATCAAAGAAATTTTTAATTGCAATATTTCTTAAAAGGAAATGTTACCATGTTTGTAATACTTCGATAAATTTTTGTCGATATGGATTTTTAAACAAAACCTAATATTTGCAAATATGTATTATGGACATAAGTTTCGATAAAGTTTCCGATAAGGGAGACATAAGGTTCTGATAAGGAGTATTTATCATTTTAGTCAAGCTTTTGGACGACTGAGACTAATATTATCTTCTTTATTGAAACTTAAAGGATTTTATCCTAAATTAAAAAGGGTCCCCCATATTTTATTAGTTCTCTTATTAACCATACGGGGGGGGGGGGTTGTTGAATAGCACGACACATTAGTAGTGTCCATGAGGAACTAAAAGTGTAGTCTTATGTCTGTCTTATGGGATTATACCAATCTGGTAAAAACCAGACATCAAATCAAGTTTAATACAAATTTCCTTTCCTTTTATCTTCTATAGCAAAGAGTTTTTGTTAGGAATGGGATACTTGATACCTTGCAAATCTTTATTCAGAGGTTTTTAGTTTACTACCAACCTTGAATTTCCTCTCTTATACTTAGAGTGCTTATTAACACAGAATCCTTTGCATGCCAATGTGCTCTTAGAAGATTTTATGAGACTTTTTTTTAGCAAGTCATTTATTTCTTCCTTGAAGGTCCTAATTTCTGATGGAATCATTAACACTTCTGAAGCCCTTTATGGATGAACTTCGTCTAGGGGGTTGTAAGGGAGAAACACTAAGTATTTTTCTCGATGCCAAAAAATGTTAGGGGTTTCAGAAGTACGACTCATAATATTTTCAATAATTGGGTTTACAAATTTTGTGTGAGTTTGGGAATATAATATGCATCATTGCATTTTGTTTAGGATCAAGCAACCATTTTATTTACACAATGAAAGGGATGATTAAACTCATGTGTCACTTTATTTTCATTTTTATATATTCATGTTGGTTGTGGATACTATGCCTCTTTTGGTCATATTTTTGGTTGTATATGTGTGTGTGATCATGTTCAAGACTTGTTGTATGCTCTTACTCTCACTCTTTTGTCTCACTGATCCCATACTTAGTCATTTTTGGAGTTTTATTGGTCCTCTCAACTTGTGTAATTCATGACTGACCCTTCATCCTCCTTCAACTGTGCATTGCATAATCCCAGAGATTAGTCACTCCATTCTACTGACTACACTTTCTCAACGTGTAATCCTTGACCAGCCTTACTTAGTGTTGCACACTACACGCTTCTAGTGGATAGTTGGGTAATTCTTAGACCCTTCCCATGTTCAATTATGCAATCCTTAGGTCCCTTCCCTTATGAACTACACAATGCGCAATCACAGTGCCCAAGAATGTCACTCTTGTCTCCTAAAATTTCCAAATATGCAATGCCTTGACCATCCTTTCTTTCACTAGGAACTGCACACTTTCAGTGAATAACTAGGTCTTCTCTCAATCCTTATAGTGCTCAATTTCATAGTCTCTTGAGCCTTCCCTTCAATCACCGAACACTGTGTAGTTATAATGCACAATATTTCCTCTCTTGTCTCCTTCACTCACTCAATTACACAATTCCTTGATAAAATCTTGCCTCTAGTATAGACTGCACATCTCTAGTGGATAGTGGGTTCATCCCTTATTCCATGCATTTCTCAACTGAGCAATCCTTGGCTCCCTTACTTAAGCCCCACACATTACATAATTACAATACTTAAGCATGCTCTCCTTGCCCTCTGGACTTTCGCAATGTGCAATCCACACCTTGCCTCTTTCTTGTTACTATGCATTGCACAATAACAATGTCAAAACCCTCACTCCTTTCCTTTGAATTCTCTGCACTACACATTCCCATGCTCCTCCTTCAGTTCTTGTGTACTATCTCATCACAGTTCGTCTCACATGAGAAAACAAAGAGGAAATAAGTGATTTTTTGGATTGATGTTTCCTTTTCATGAGTGAAATACATTTGCAAGTGTTATCATACCATCATGACAAGATGATGATCAAGGAAGCCAATAGGAGAGGGTATAAGAAGAACACATGTAGAGACAAGTCACTAAGATTTTATCATGTAGGAGTAAAGGAGCCTTGGACCATGATGGGGAAATGGCAACTCATGATGAATTAGAAGTTTCGAACACACATCCATACCCTTTAGAGGGTGAAGATGAAACACATCCTAGATGAAGCATCAAGAGTTGAAGACATAGAAACAAAGAAAGGGATCTCACATCAATACATTTCCATCAGGTCTCATGTGACAGTCACCAAACTATGATCATTCAAAGTGTTATTGCAAGAGTGTTTTTGGTCCCATGTATTTTTTCCACATTATTTATGGAATGTAGTAATGTAATTTCAGAAATTGAGAAAATGTAAAATGTGTGGAAGCTCAAGGGTCACACATGGAATGGGAAAAGTCAATAAAACATTCTAAAGTCATGTAAAATCTCAAAGGTCATAAAGGAATTCAAAAATTCACATGGGAGCTCAACAGGGGAAATTTTAAGGGTCTAAATTTATATTAAAGTTTAGAAACTTTAGGAAATCTCATTAGTCCATAATATGAGATATGTAAAATGTTTGACAATATTTTTGTAAAACTATTCAAATTTCTAACAATTTTATACATTCTCTATATAAAATTTTGGTGATTTTTAAGGTAAGATAATTTTATAATATAAAATTTGGGTGAATCATTTTTAGGAAATAATGGAGATTAACGAATAATTTTCTTGAAAAAGCATGGAAAATTAGCCCACCTATGAATATTAGCACCTAAAATTTTCCCTAGAGCTCAAGAGTCATGAGGGAAGGCCAAGAGTCACAAGGGAGGTGGAGTGTCATGTCATTTGCCATAAATACACCCTCATAGCTCAAGAAAAGGATTTTTCACCTTAGCTTCTCTAGCTTGGCATAAGAGAGAATATCTTTCTTTGGAGGAGCAAATGATGACTTAATGTTCCACTATTGGGGCTAGTGTTGCATCATTGTAATTGTGTATCTTGGGACTTTCACTTAATATATGAAGCTCTTGGATCTGAGACACTTTCATGCATATTTCATGAATTATTGTGAAACTATTCTTTCATTGTTTTCCATGTATGCTTATGTTAAGACATAATAATGAGAATGAACTATTTCATTAACTTTGGTATGCATATTGTTAAATGTCCATTGTCAATTTATTTCATGATCATTGTTGATTGTGAACTATTTCATAGGTTAATCAATAATTCTCCTTATGCTCCTATATGTCTCTTTTAGCATAATACTATTACTTTTCTTCCAGAGGGCCACTCTTTCTTTTCCATATGTTAAAGTACCTTGTATGAATTACAATTGTACGCTTCATAGTGTCAACTTACTTTCCAATTTGAAAGATTGTTTGTATAATCTCTTATGTTGATAATTGTAGCTAATGAAAATATTTAAGAATAATGATGGTTGGGCCTTTTCTCTGGATGGAGTTCCTACTCCAAATTGTGTGAGGTATAATTGGGACTTCATACTTGGGAGACCCCCTTTGTTGGTAGATTTCCATCATCTTCAACAAGTTTCCTTGAAGCATTGCTAAAATGGATATAGCTCTTTCATCTGCCATATGTACCTGATTAGTCCTATTACATATCTGTTAGAATTGGCCCTATATTCGTGAGATCTCATAATTTGATTGCAATTTTTTTTGTTGTTTCAAGGTTGCATGTTTGGTTCAATTGCTTCTTGTAGTGCTTGATAATTTTCCTAATTTTGTGGATAAAAAAGATACATGAATATGAGTTAGACATAAATGGGAAGAAAACAATGCATACTTTGACACCTCCCTGACAACGCGCCAAAAAGTGATGAGCCTCGGTATTGCAACAAGAATGCTGCAACTCCCGAGGCTACCGGCTTTAATTATCAACCTAGGGTTAGTACAAACTTAAGAGGTATCGACACTATAGGTACAAAATACAATGTGTCCTTCCTTTGCTGTCATGATGTAATGGAGTGCATGTACTAATGTCAAATCCTAAACTAATTGCAGAAAATGAAATGTTTGAAATGGAACCTTAACCTATTGAGAGAAAGAAAGTACAAGGAAAGAGACTAAAATCAAATGCTAAAACACACCATTTTCTAACTAACTTCTAAGAGGATTTTATTCAAATGAATTCTAAGTTAACATGTATGTAATCCTACTGTCCTAAGCATGCAGATTCAAACCATCAAACCTTCTATTGTTGTGCATGTAAATGAATAAAATAAATATGTTTTTCTTTTTGTATTTTTTTTTCATGCGAGAGTGTGGAAGCTAATCTCTTTTGGTGATGTGGCAAGTGGCTTGAAGATGATGGTGGATGGTTGGAATTCTTGGAAGACCCTTAGGGAACCTTGTGTGGCTTCTTGGAGGTTATTATAGACATATTTGGGTGATGCAATCCAAATCTCATATGTGTATAAAACAAGGGCTTCTAAGCCCTTAAAAGTGTTGTTTCATACCCTAAAGGAACAAGGTCAGCTGATTACATCATCTCCCAGAAGTTCCCCCTGAAAAGCTACTTAGAACTAGTCAAAATTGGACCATACAGACTGCTCAATGCTAAGGCTGTGATGCATCTCACCTACTACATGCAGAAACTGTGACACATACTGAAAATCCCTTCTATAGGGTGCTATGAGTGAGAGCAGACAAATGGCAGAGGCAGTTGGCTAGGTGGAAACTCAAAGAATCTTCTAGAAA